>BQNB010013030.1:0-77972 GCA_026074375.1 Tanacetum coccineum | reverse complement strand
AAAATGGTGGTATGGGTCAAAAATGATGAATATGGGTCGAAATGATGAAATGGCTTGGAGAGGAATCAAGAAATCCTTTCTTCTCTTGTTTCTTGGCTTCTACTTGGCTTAATATTCTTTTTTTTCTTCTATGGCATGGCTAGAACATGATTTTGAGCTTATGTTTAGTTTGAATGGTGAGTTGTGATAGTTTGCATGTATGCGTGTATATATAGTGCAAAAGGAAGAGTAGGGACCAAGTTTGGAAGAAGTGGTGGCCAAGTAGACTTGGAGTAGTGGCCAAGATTATCTAGGTGTGACTAAGGAGAGCTAGGAGGTAGCATGGAAAGGTGTGTAGAGGTGAGGGGGCGCGTCTAACAAAGGAGGTGACAAGGGTTTTGCTTGGAGTCCAAGGTGGTGATGGAGGTGGTAGGGTGGTTGCTTGGTGGTGACAAGGTGGTGACAAGTAGGTGAAAGGGGGCTAGCAAGGTGGTGTGTTATGGAGAAGGGTGGTTGCTTGATTTAAACTTGGTTCGAGCTAGTTAGGGGGTGACGGGTTCATTAGGGTTTTTGGATTAGGGTTAGGGTTTTTAGGATGAGTAGGGGCTGAAATGAAGGGAAATAATGTTTAGATATGGTGCTTAGGGAAGTTGTAACTCATGCCTAAAAGATGGTACAAAATGCCTTAAGAAAATTGGAGGGAAATAAGCTTATTTGAATTATATGCTTTTGTCGGATTGTACTTTGGGCTTAAATGAGTTATACATTGATTTAGGAGGGAAAAGAAATTTAAAAGTTATGCATTGTAACCTTGTACACATGCCTTAAAAGCTTGAACATTTGTATTATGTGTAAACATTACATGTAGTTGGGGTTTTGATATAAACGTTAACGTTAAAATCCATTTTGTATTAAATGTTATGAAAGGTACGTTAAATAGATAACGTATGGTAAAATGGTGATTAAAACATATTGCTTGACATATTATAACGTTTACATGACATAAACGTTGATGAAAATGGCATTGGTAGGTTGCGTGAGCACATTTACTTTTGTAATGTAAGTTACGTTACATTATGGATGGAATAAAGAAAAAATCTTTCCATAAAAATGGTTGCATCTAATTTAATAGATGGATAAATACATAAAGGAAAATTGCATCTAATTTAATAGATGGATAATTACATAGAGGAAAATTATGGGTTGTTATAGAGTGTTTTCATCTACCTATTTCGTGAGGTGTTTGGTTGTGTACTTGTAATAGATCAAATAAACGCTTAATGGAAAAATCCTTAGGGATACATTTTTATAAACTTCTAAAGGCTAATTAAGGACAAGTAGGATTCAAGTGGGAGGATATTTGATGACATCAAATAACGTTACTTTTATAGCATAATTTATCCTATATAAATAACCCATTTTGTATAACTATTGCAAAGAATTGTTACTTAATCATTTGTATTTAAGAATTGCAGTAATTATGGAGTACTTGGTGAAGATTAGCAAAAAGGCACGCATTATGGAGCTTAAACGAAGAAATATGAAGAAACTTGATTCTGACATCCTATACGCCATATCCATCAAGTAAAATACGGCGTATCTGTGCCTGCACTTCACAAAACACCACGAAGGAAACCAGATCAATACGCCGTATCTAGGGAAGATCAATACGCCGTATTCAAGCTATGAAAATAAAATATTCTGGAAGATATCAAACGTGGTCCCTACTCTAAGAAACCCCCGATACGCCGTATTGACCTTAGTTAATATGCTGTATCGACCTTTTTCTAGACCTTATAAATAGAAAACTAAAAAATGAGTTTTTGGTGTGCTAAATCATATTTTCGATACCTAAACCATAAAAGTCGATTTTTAGAGGAGAAGAAGAGGATAAGAGGTCTTGCAACGTAATTAATTCCATAGGAAACAACTTGTAATCTCCTATACTCATGTAATCGTTCAGTTTTTAGTATCATTCGTTAACTCGGTTAGTTTACCTTGGCTAAATTATTACTCTTGTATTGATTATGACGTTTGAAGGCTAATACCTTCGGGTATTAGCCATTATTATGAAGATCTGAATGTTTGGTTTGTTTATCTCGATTGCTTAATTTATCGTTGATTGCTTGTTTATGCTTATCAGTTTATACTTGTTTATGTGCTTTTGTATGCGACCTATCATTCAACTAGATCTAGTGATACAGACCAAGTAATATAGATGCCGGGATGGCTCTTCATATAGTGATTTATACATCTAAAGCAATAGGATCACAAATAATAACCTATCTTTGCCCTTAGATTGTGAGCTTAGTTGGACTGCCAGGTGACCCTATAGATCGACGAGTATGTTCTCAATTAATTGTTAAAGACTTGGTTAGTGGACTACTAGTGTATGAATTGCTGTTAAACAGTAAGTGGGTAAAGTCTCTATGAGCTAGGGTTTAACAAGATCACCATTACTTTAATCCCTAAGATAGATTATAATCAGCTAATAAGGATGCTTTGTGCGGATACATTTAATTATGACAAGATTCTTCGTATCTAGGTCTTAGGAAGAAGTACCGCCTAAGTCTTAAGAATGATATGTCGCCTCGAGATAAGTAATCATTGCACTAAATAAACAAACCAACGTTCTGATTGGATTAATAATGGTTAATACAGTTTCCTTATATTTGGCTAGACCGCTCTTTTATCTTCTGTTAATTTGTTTGCGTGTGTTTTAGTATCTTAAGTTGATTTTAGTCACCACAAAACCCATGCCAGACTCTCAGGCTGAAAACCCCCTTATCCGTTAGATTTGGGATTAACATAGGTTTAGCATAGATTTAACATAGAATAGAATTAACTTAGTTTAGATAACCAAAATATTAATAAATTGAAAGTCTTAGTGATCAACACCCTACTTACCACGTAAACTCACCCATCTACCGGGTACACCTTGCCTATTAAAGTGTTGTTTTTTGGTAAGCAGCAAAATAAATTTAAAACTGTGAAACATAAATATGCACATCAACGACAATAACGACACATCAAGTTTTTGGCGCCGTTGCCGGGGAGTGAAAATTTAATCTTGATTTTTATTTAATATTTTGGTTTTTCACATTAGAATAATCTAACCCTTAGGATTAGTGTAGTTTAGAATAGTTAATAATACTGTTTGTTTGCTTATTGTGTTTGTGTAATACGGCGTATTCAGTTTACTGAATACGACGTATAAATTATTTAACGGTTTTCTTTCCTAGTAAGTTTGTTACAGGATGGACAACCCCAACATTACTATGGAAGAATACATCAGGCTCAAAGAAGAAAAAGCTCATCGGCGTGGTAAGGTTTATAACTGGAAAACTGCTAAGTATGGTAAAATCTGGTATGATGAAGACGTTTACGACCTCAGATCCGTTGAAACCGAATTCCTAACTATAGTCTTTAATGACGAATTAACATCTGAAAGATTTTGAGGCAGTGTACCCGATCGGTAGTAGTTTCGTGGTAAGTAGGGTGTCGAACACTTGAAGCGAGGTAAAATCTCTCAATTAAATTAATATCTTGGTTATCTAATCTATGTTAATTATATTCTATTCTAAACCTATGTCAGTCTAATCCTAATTCTAACGGGAAAAGGGGGGTTTTCAGCCTGAGAGACTGGCACGGTTTGGTTGGTAACTATAATCAATTCAAGGCACTGTTACCCACGCAAGCTAATTAACAAAAGATGATAGAGTCATCAAACCTATATAAGAAAACTGTATTAACCATTATTAATCTAATTAGAATGTTGGTTTGTTTATTTAGTGCAATGATTTCTTCTCTCGAGGTGGCATATCATTCTTTAGACTTAGGCGTTACATCATCCTAAGACCTAGACATATTAATTTTGTCACAATTAAAGCATACGCATAAAGCATCCTATTTTGCTGACTATAATCTACCTTAGGGATTAAAGCCATGGTGATCTTGTTAAACCCTAGCCCATAGAGACTTTACCCATTTACCGCTTAATGGCAATCTATACACTGATTATTCCACTTTCGCAACTATCTAACGGAATTGGAATGTTACTTGGTGAATTATCTAGGTCACCTGCTAGTCAACATGATCAATAAACCATTAGCAATATCCAATTAACTAGTTAAGACCGAATCGTATCCTAGACACAGACTTAGAAGGACAATATTTGTGTAACTATGATTCTAGATGTATAAATCACTGTATGGAGAGCTATCACGGATTCTAGATCCACTTGGTCCGCTTCACTAGATCCAGTTGAATGATAGGTCGCATACAAAAGTACGTAAACAAGTATAAATTGATAAACATAAACAAGCACTCAACGATAAATCAATAAATCTAGATAAACAAATACCAAACATTTAAATCTTCATAATAATGGCTAATACCCAAAGGTATTAGCCTTCAAACGTCATAATAAATACAAGAGCAATTATTTAGCCAATGTAAACTAACCGAGTTAACGAATGATACAAAAACTGAACGATTACTAAAGTATATGGAATTACAAATTGTCTTCTATGGATTGGAATGCGTTGCTTGCGGGCCTCTTCTGCTCTTTTCTTTTCTCTTCCCCCCCCTCTAGAAAAAAAATTGACTTGTGGTTTAGGTTATCGAGAATATGATTTAGTACACATAAAAAACGTCTGTTTTTGAGTTTTCTATTTATAAGGTCTGGAAGTCAGTTGGATACGACGTATCCAAGTGTTGGATACGGCGTATTGGGGATTTCTTGGAGTAGGGACCACGCTTGATATCTTCCAAAATATTATATTTACTCCATATCTTGCATACGGCGTATTGAGTCTCTCTGGATACTGTGTATTGATCTTATTTCCTGATGGTCTTTGTGAGTGCAGGCACGGATACCCGTATCTTCCTTGATGGATACGGCGTATTGGTCTTCAGAATAGTAATCTTCAAAATATCTTCATTTAAGCTCTAGAATGTGCGCCTTTTGCTAACTTTCACCAATTACTCCATAATTACTGCAATTCTCAAATATAAACGATTAAGTAACAATTCTTTGCAATAACTATACAAAATGGGTTAATAACATAGGATAAATGATGCTATAAAATAGACGTTATTCGATGTCATGAAATGTACCCCCACTTGAATCCTACTTGTCCTCAATTAGCCTTTAGAAGTTTATAAAAATGTATCCCTAAGGATATTTTCTGTTAAAGCACTTATGTTAAAGCATTTATTCGATCTATTACAAGTACACAACCAAACACCTCACGAAATAGGAAGATGAAAACACTCAAATCACTCAACTAATCTATGTGGTAACATGTAACTAATTTGCTCAATTGCTTGGTCGTGACGAGTATTCTATCATAAGCTTGGCAAGGATACACATCTCCACCACTAAAGCCAAGGAGTAACAAGTTTATAAAGGTAAATATGGGTTTTTGTATGGAAAGGCGTACGGTTGATCATTCTATAATCTTTCACCAGAAGTACCATTCCAACAAGGCAGCTGAAGCATACATACATACCTAGAATGCCGAGATAGACATGTGTGTTCGATCACATCCCTATTCGAATTTAACCAACAGTTAGGATGAAGAATGATATAGGGTAGGAACCTTCTAACTTTCACCAAAAGTCGTAAATCAATGAGGCAGCTAAGTATGCATACATGGCCGTAATGATGGAATAGACATGCATGCTCGAACAAGTCCTCATTCGCGTAAAACCAACGAATAATCATCAGGTGAGAGGGAAGTAAATTGTTGTTAAATAAAAATCAAGAAACAAATAGATTAAAACTTAAGATACAAGTTGCTAGACACTTATTTCCCCGACCGTTACCATGATAAAGACACAACTATTTACAACGTCTTGATCATAGATAAAAAACAACAACCTAAGTTGGCGTTCCCGTAACGGTAGGGGTTGGCCCACACTCGAAAACCCACGAACCTCTAGTATGCATACCTGTCGTGTTAATCGTTTTCTACATTTGCTCATCCATTAGTATAACAAACACATCATCTATAGTACACGATTTATTTTCCATTTTATAAATAAAAGCCGTATTAGCTTAATATGCCTCATGTGAGAGATTATTTGTTTAGCATTTTGGTCCATTTCTTATTTTTTCTTGCATTATTTTTAGTGTTTTAAGTATTATCCTGTAATTTTTTCAGATTTTCTACCTTTTATCTTATTTTGTAATCATTTTTCTGAAGTAATGTCTTAAAAAAATCAATTAAATAAATAGAAAAAAGTTTCAGGAAAAATACAAATAAAATAGTTTTTAGTTTTTTAAAAATTGCTTTTAGGTTTTAAATCCAGTTAAATCATTTTTTACTTTTTTAGTCTTAAATGCATTTTTGAAGATTTTATTTTATATTTTAAAAATAGGATTTTAAAAATTAAAATAGTTAAAAATAGTTTTCTTTGCTTTTATAATATTTTAGACTTTTCTAAGCTTAAAAATCATTTTTCCAAATTTTTATCACTTAATTTGCTAATTTTTAAGATTTAATTAGATTAAATTAGTTTTTAATTCATAAAAAATTCAAAAATAATAAAAAAAATGTTTTTCTTTTTCCTAAAATTTTCTTTTGTCCTATCTTAGGTTTAGAAATTTAGTTTGCATTTTTAGGGTTTAATTTTAGTAGGCTTGCTTAATTGTCACGTTTTATTTTTTTCCGTATTAGTTTAATTGTTTTTAATTGTCCATTTTAATTGTTGCTTTAAATAATCAAATCATCTATTTGTTCATTCAAATCAGAATCCAAATTTAAACGAGGTTTCAATTTCACTAGTCGTTGGGAAAATGACCCGGGTGATCATACTTATCCGGTAACATACGTATATTATATATTTTATATATTATTTTTGTAAGTCTTAACTCTTTACCTTGGTTAAAGGTGAATAGTTGGAATTTACCTAAGTAGTATTATTATTATATATTTTATAGGTACGTAAAACTGCTATCAAGTTTTTGGCGCCGTTGCCGGGGACTAGTGTTTAAGATTCCTTCGTTTTGTGTTTGTTGATTTGGTTTGAAGATCCTTTCACCCTCGAAAGTTTCATTTTTGTTTTATAATTCAAAAATCCAAAAAAAAAATCATAAAATATTAAAAGTAAAAAAATATTTTCATTTTCTTTTTAGTATAAGTAAAAGAAAAAAAATAGAAAAAAAATCAAAAATATAAAAAAATCTTCCTTTTTAATTAAGAAATAAAAGTCACCAATTGGTAAAAAATACCAAAATATAATATTCTCAACGGAGGTATTATCATTTCAATTTCCGGTGAACTTGTTGGTTCCCAAATCGAACTAAAGATTTAACACTTGCCATTTGTGTCTCTACGAAATACGGCTCACCTTGAAAAGCAATTTTCAAGAGCTACCGTGAAGTAGTTGATTATTTGGTTTAAGTCTCTTTCGTGTAACCGTTAAAATTCATTGTAAAAAAAAATAGTGTAAAGTTTTGCTTTTTGATTTTTAGTTTTTTCTTTTTATGCGCACTCGTTCGCAATCTCGAAGACGTCGACAACAACAAACTCTTCCGGTTGTTGTTGAAAATTTTGATTTAGAAGAACCAATTGTTGAACAAAACGTTGTTCCAATGGCCCGAACAAATCGACACGTGGAACAAAATGTTAATGCCACCATCGCAAGGGTCTTTTGAAGATGCTATAGTTGTTCCACCGATCAATGCTAACAATTTCGAAGATTAAACAACCTTTAATCAATCTTGTGCAAAGTAATAAGTTTACGGGTAGACAAGATCCTCACAATCACCTTCGATTTTTTAACAAGGGAACTTCAACGTTTTAAACATCCGATGTTCCGTACAATTCGATAAAGCTTTTCTTTTTCCTTTTTCTCTAGAACGGTGAAGCCAGAGATTGGTTAGACTAGATAACATCTAGATTCATATTTCTCACATGGGACGACCTTGTTTCAAAATTCATAAACCAATTTTTCCCACCTTCAAAACATTTACCTATCCGGAATGAGATATTACTTTTTATCAAAAACCAAACGGAAACCTTTCAATGAAGCAATGCGGAACGTTTTAATAAGGACTTCCTTCGTCATGTTACCTCTCAATGCTTTTAGAACTACTACAACTCGATACTTTTTACAATCTTCGAATTCAAAATCAAGAGGCCTTAGATTCCGACTGCGGGTGGCAATTCTTAGAACAAGATAGCCTCAAGAAGGTTAGCGATTATTGAAACGCCAAGTCACAAAGTTCGTTAATCAAAGAAGTCGGTGTTAGGATTCATGTGTGGAGTTCGGATGCTCTCTTTCTACATCATCACCTTCTGATAATTCTTTCGATGTGCAACAAATAGATCGTCTTCTCTTCGAGGATACGATGTCTATCAAGATGAACAAGCTGTTGAATGAAATGAAAGCTTTTGTTGATGTTTTTACTCCTACCCGGTCAAAGCGAGTCGAGGGGAAGTTTTGTTGGTCACATGATGGATCGTAATCACAATTTTAACCATTGTACGTTAAACTCGGATGGTGGAAAACGATTTTCCCGTTTTTCATGACAATATCCAACAATTTCAACAAACCGCAGCCTGTTGGCAATTTTCTTCAAAGAAACCAACCTTCCAATTTGGCAACGTCATTCGAGAACACACCGGGTTTCAATCACTCCGATGTCCAAAAACAACCAAAACTGTTACCAAGGAAACAATTCCCAATTCAAACACAAAACCGTGGAGAGTAATTTTAACCCCAAATCCGTCAAAACAACCAAAACACGTTTACCAAGAAACAACCTTACCATACCTACCAACAAATCACCTTTGCGTTAATAAAGCTTTACTACCGTTTCACAACTCAAGGAGTGTCTATTAAAACGGGATTTTGAAAGTTATGCTAAAAGCTAATGATGCGGGAATATGAATTACTTGCAAATGATGTTGGATAATTTTCAAAGAATCCCAAAATGATTTTCAATAGTGTTTACAAGGATTCACAAAAGAAACATGATTGATTTTCACAAGATGATGTCAGTTTCATGCAAAGTTATCATATCATCAACCTTCAAGATTTAAGTTCTTTACCAAGCAATCCATTCCAAACCCAAGGAATGAAGCCAGGCTATTACACTCGTTCTGTGGTGTTAATACGATGGACTCCGATTTCCCACCCACCGGTGGTGGAAAAAGGATAGTGATCGGTGACAATGGATACGGAGCTCACCAAAACACGACAGACATCCACCTCCATCATTCGTCCAAGAACAACAAAGACAAAGACCAATAGAAATGAACTTCTTTCGTTGCCAACAAAGCCAAACCTAATTTGCCTTACCCGTCAAGACTCACAAAACAAAAGATTCGTGAAAATGGATGTGAGTATCCTGCTTTCCATAGGTTTAATGGAATTATTCCGTAATCTTCACTTTGAGATTAGTTTTGCGGATGCTCTCATTCATATGCCAAAGTTTGCTTCAATGTTTAAAAAGATGTTAAATAACAAAGACAAGTTAATTGAGTTAACCAAAACGCCGTTGAATGAAAATTGTAGTGCGGTTGTCCTAAAAAAGCTTCCAGAAAAGCTAGGTGACCCCGGTCGATTTCTCATTCCATGTGATTTTTCGGAGTTCGATAGTTACTTAGCCCTTGCCGATTTAGGTGCTAGTATCAATCTCATGCCTTTATCCATTTGGAAAAAAGCTTCAACTCCCGGGCCTAACTGAAACAAAAATGGTGTTAGAATTAGCCGACCGTACAATTTCCAAACCAACCGGTGTCGCTGAAAATGTTTTTTTGTTCAAAAGTAGGATAGTTTTCACTTTCCCGCCGACTTTGTTGTTCTTGATTTTATAGCCGATCCTCGAGTACCGTTGATACTCGGGCGACCCTTTCTTAGGACGGCTCATGCTTTAATCGATGTTTACGAAGGAGAGATTACTCTTAGGAATGATGATCAATCGTTAACCCTTAAATGTGGTGATGCACCTTCCATTTTCATATATCAATTCGAATACGTTGAAGAAGGTTGATTATGTTGTCCACTTGAGAAACTCTTATTCACAAGAGTCTTGGATTTCCGGTTCCGTTGCTACAACAACTCCTTCTCCGGTTACTACGATCCCTTTGTTTCCACTTCCTCGCCGACACTCACTCCTTTTGGTTGAAAGTGATTTTATACTCTTTGAAGAAGCCGATGCTTTCATGCCATCGATGACGGTGCAAATTTCAACAGAATTGATGCTGATGTACTATGATCCCGGGGTGACAATCTCATTCTCGAGGCACTCTCAACAATATCCATTACCTCAACCAAACCAAGGTGATTACTCACCCGGAATTCAAAAAGATCTTAAAGTTGTTGAACCACAGAAGTCTTCAATCGAATATGCTACTTCTTATGAACCAAAAGTTAAACTTCCCGAAGTCGAACTTAAAGAGTTACCTCGCATCTCGAGTATGCGTTTTTAGAGGAAAATAACAAAGCTTCTAGTTATAATTTCAAAAGGCATTTGAGCCAAGTTGAAAAGGACCTCACTCATTAACATTCTGGGAATAAACCGGAAAACAAGCAATGATTGGAAACTTTCTGATATCCGAGGCATAGATCCGAGTTTTGCTTCACAAAATCTTTTTAGAAGATAATTACGAAACATTCTGTCCAACATCAAAGGAGAGGTTAACCCTCAAATCCATGACGTCATCAAGAAAGAAGTGGAAAAAACTTCTTGATGCAGGATTGATTTATCCCGATCTCGGTAGTCTTGGGTTCGTACGGTACATTGTGTTCCTCAAAAAGGTTCGGTATGTCCGATGTCAAGAACGAAGAAAAATGATACTGGTGCCTACAAGATAGTTCACGGGATAGGAGAGTTTGAATCGATTTATCAACAAGTTAAAATCCGCAGCAACTTGTAATAAGACCATTTTCGTTACCATTTATGACCAACTTGTTAGAGCGGTTAGGGCAATGAATTTTATTGTTCTTTGTGGTTTTTCAGGGTATTTTCAAAATACCAATTGTCCTAATGATCAAGTGAAGAAAACTACTTTCACGTGCCCATACGGAACTTTCGCGTACCGTTGTATGCCATTCGGTTTGTGCAATGCACCCGGAACTTTCCAACGTTGTATGATGGCCATTTTTCACGACATGATAGAAAAACGATGGAGGTTTTTATGGACGATTTTTCAGTTTTCGGAGATTCTTTTTCCTCGTGTCTTGCTAATTTTTGACAAAATCTCTTAAAAGTGTGAAGACACCAAATTAGCACTAAATTGGGAAAAAGAGCCATTTCAATGGTTTAAAGAAGGCATTTGTTTTAGGAATAAGATCATCTAGATAAGGAATTGAAGTCTCGATAAGGCCAAAGTTGATGTAATTTCTAAGCTTCCTCACCCAACAACCGTTAAGGGAATTAGAAGTTTTCTCGGGCATGCTGGATTCTATCGAAAAGATTTATCAAAGACTTTTCCAAAATCTCTCGACCCATGACCCATCTCTTAGAAAAAAGAAACAGCCTTTCATTTTATCGGAGATTGGCATCTCTTGCTTTTCCAAACATTGAAAAAGAAGTTGGACCGAAGCTCCAATTCTCATTGCTCCAAATTGGGACCAACCTTTTGAAATCATGTGCGATGCAAGTGATTATGCAATAGGTGCGGTCTTAGGACAAAGAATTAAGAAGCATTTCTGACCAATTCATTACGCAAGTAAGACAATGACAGGCTGAGAATTCTAAAATACCAACAACAGAGGAATGCGTTGCTATGCAGTTGTTTACGCTTTTGTAGAAGTTTCGATATTAATCATGGAAAAAGAGTGTTGTTGACACGGACGACCTCCGCATTAAAAATACATTCTTCAATCAAGAAAGACGCAAAGCCCTGATTTCTACGATGGGTCTTAATTCTTCAGGAATTTAATTTCAAAGATATCGATACCTAGGAGCTGAAAAAACTATGCAGCCGATCACCTCTCTCGTCTTGAAAACCCGTATGAGAATGTTTTTGATCCTAAAGATATTAATGAAACTCTTTTCCTCTTGAAACATTGAACATGGTGAATTCTCATGATAAGCCTAATTATCGTGGTTTTGTCGATATAGCAAACTACCTCGTGGGAAATTTTCTTATCACAAGGAATGTTCAAACCAACAAAATGAGGATGTTTTTCAAGGGATATTAAAGCTATTACTTTTGGCGCATGATCCCTATCTCTTTTTTCCCTCTTCAAACATGTGAGATCAAGTCAATCCGTAGATGTGTATTTGGCCTAGACGCTCTTGACAATCCTCAAAGCTTGCATGAAGACCCACTGGGGGCCATCCCAGTGCAACATCCCCAGCTCAGAAAGTATTTGACGGCCGGTTTCTATTCGCCTTTGATTTATAAGGATCCTCAACGAATTGATCAAGTCTTGTGTTTCGTTATTGCATGTCAAATGACAAGGCATATATCTCTCTCAACTGTGATGGACTGCCTCAAAAATGAATCCAGTTTGTGAATTTTCGAATGTTTGGCGGTAATATGATTTTATGGTGTGGGGACCTTTCCGTCGTCTAGAGGTTACCATATATATTCTAGAACAGTCGATTATCTATCCCAAAATGGGTTGAAGCACAAAAAAAGCGCTCCCTTCCTACGATGCTAGAGTAGTTGTTAAGTTCTTTAAAAATCCTTTTTTTTCCGATTTGGTGCTCGAGAGCAATCAATAACGCGATCGTGGGAATCCATTTTTGTAACGACAAATTTGAAAATGTTTATGTCTAATTATGGTGTCACCCATCGTCTTTCAATCATTGCCCACCCTCAGACTAGTGGTCAAGTTGAAGTCAGAATCGAGGTTCAAAGAATTTTAGAAAGGACGGTAGGAGGGAAAACCGTTTTGCCCTCAATGGCTCAGACAGTTTGTTGATGCATTTTGGGCTTTTAGGACTGCTACTACAAGACTCCAATTTGGATGTATATCTCGTACAGCTTAGTCTCATGGGAAAAGCGTCTCACTTACCAGTCGAACTAGAACACCCAAAGCGATATTGGGCTATTAAGCATGCCAAACTTCGATTTAAAGACCGCGGGTGATCATCTGAAAGCTTCAACTCAATGAACCTATAGGAGCTTCGTGATCAAGCTTATGGAATTCACTAATATAAAGGAGAGACAAAGGAAGCTCACGATTCCAAGATAAAGTAACCGAATCTTCAAGTGGTGATCAAGTCTTGCTTTCAATTCATGATTAAAGATTTTCTCTGGAATAGCTCATAATTCCCGATTGGTCTGACCTTTCACAATCACCGAAGTTTATCCTTATGGCACTGTCAAGTTGTCTCAAGCCGATGGTTCGAGTTTCAAAGTCAACTGCCACCGTCTTAAGCATTACTATAAAGGGGGTACACCACCATTGGTTATCCCGGATCTCCAGACTTTCCCTAAGGATAACTAAATTCAGGGATCGAGTCGAGCTTGCGACTCGGTGTTCAAAAAACATGCCGCTTCAATGGGAGTTCACCCATGCTTATCCTTTTCATTTTTCTTTTATGTTCTTATCAAATGTGTTTTGTGTCTGAGAAGCTTGTACTCTTTCGATTTTCTCGATGTGTGTTGCTTGTTTGTTGTGATTTTTTGTAGGATTCGACCATAACAAATTCTTTTGAAGCCTCTCGTGTTCCGGTTGATTTTTTTCCCGTCTACTCGAGCCTTTAATCCGTTGTGTGAAATTAGTTTTGGGTGACAATCCGATATCCTTTCATCATTATCGATTCACGTTTATCTTTGCATACCTCATAAAACGGCTTCTTAGATTTTCGTTAGAGACGACTTTAAAAATGAGGACATTGTTTCGTTTTAGTTTGGGGAAGGGAATTATGATAATTTGAGGTTGCCTTGCTTATTGTTTGTTCTAACGTACCCGTTTTCCCCCAAAAATAGCAAAAATTTTAAATTTTTTAAGTTCTTATCAGTTTAAAGTAAAAAATAAAAAAATAATAATTAAAAATAAAAAAATAATATAAGTATTAAGACAAAAAAAATGTAGGTTTTCCGTTGGTAAGAATAAGAAGTAATTTTTGACCCGATCGAACGTGTTGAGTTCTAGCTTTCTCCCTTAGCAATTAATGATGATAGTTTGTGCTAGTCTCATGTAGACTTTAAACACGCTAGACTTGAAATCGTTAGTAAATGAAAACTTGAGCTAATCTCAAATGTAGATTATAAATATGCAAGTTGGGATTTTATATAGGTAAAGTATTTGTGATTTTCCTTTTGCAAAGAATAAGATTGATAGTTGTATTTTTCGAAATTGATGCAAACAAAGTTTATTTGGAAAACTTAAAGGCTTATAAGAATAACTTGTGATTTTTCTTCCCTGGGGTTCTTAAAATGATTAATTATACGTCTTTGATTTCTACAAATTAGAGTTTTACTCTTAAAAGTCTAATCGACATATTCAGAGAAAAAGCTTTATCGATGAACGTCGTCATAATTTGTAAATAAGAATTTTGTTCAAATTTATACCTTGTTTTTTTAAAACGAAAATTTTCTATTTGCAAAAATAATGTGTCATATCTCAAAAAAAAAATCTATAAAGATGTAGTTAGTGAATAAAAAGGATGCAAGTTATAAATCCTAAGAGTTAATAAGTAATATACAAACTCCATCGCAATAAAGTACATGGGCATTTGTCGGTTCGCTCCCGATGTGACATCGAAAAGAAAGGATGGAGGATGTAATATTTAGGGTTGGTATGTAATAAGTACAGAAGCTCTTGTCTCGGAGGAGAGGCCAATGTGTCGTCGAAATTAAAGTGATTACCAATCCTAGCCCAATTATGTAAATGTTATAAAAAGTCTTGCAAGTTAGGAAACTACAAATGTAAAAAGGTTTTTTCATTGTCTAAAACCAAGGTATTCTTTTGATCTAAAGTTTGCAAAAAGTATACTAGGCTGTTCATCGGAAAGTTCATACGTTTCGGTTAGATTCTCAGGATGGCGGTGTCAATAGCCTTAGCACATTACCGATGGCGGTTGGAATTGTAGAGAAGAGAAAGTCAATCATGGGATAAGTGAAAACCAACGATGTCTTTGTAGTTGGTTTTTGTTTGCTTTGAGTTGTGATTCTACTTAGTGATTATTCATATTACCCAAATGGCCCATGTGTAAAGGCTTGGCTCTCACTGTACGGATTTCAACTATCTAATATGTGGATTTAATGGTTTAAAGTAATTTGAACTCACAAGGACTAAATTTCTGATTTATGTCGGGAGAGGGGATATTTCGCAAGTTGTATTATAAGTAGTCTTAGCATCTTAGTTTGTAATTAGCCAGTGATCTTTTTTTTTAAGCTTTAGCATGAGAAAAGTCAAAAATCGGGAATGTTGTGAAGTATCTTTAGACACTTAAATTGTGCTTTTTGTTCTATGATCCTTAAAGTTCACCATTGTGGTAATGAAAAACAAATTACATTTCTGTCAAGCAGCAAACTAAGTTGTAGTAGGTAATTAAATTTTCAAGTGAAAAATCATAAAAAGAGACAATATCTTACGAAAATGGGATGTCGGGTGTTTTATACTTGTTGATCTCTTATCTCTCTCAACAAAAATCTTTCGCTACTTTTCAAGGTTTAGTTTGGGAAATTTTGAGGTATTGGTTATAAGCATGTGATATTGCGTGAGGACAGCAATCGTTTAGTTTGAGGAATTTTGATAGTGTAGATTAACATATACGTTTGTACCTAAAATAATCCAAATTTTAAATCCAAAACAGACCAAAAATGGAAAATATGCTTGTATTGTGTGTTTTGTCTTATTTTTGTGTTGCAGGTATGGATAATTCAAAAATTACAAGGAAAACATGTCAAAAACAAGCAAACAGACTATGAGAATATGAAGAGTGCAAAAAAAGCCAAAGAATCAAAGCCGAAGTCAGAAAAGTCAAGCCTCAGTCAAATTCAGTCAATGAAAGGTCAAACAAAGTCAACACAAAAGGACAAATCCTCAAAATGTTTCACTTTGGTCCTTCAACTCTCACAAAAGTCCAAAAATGTCCCCTCCCTTATTGGGCCCAGGAAAGCTTATTGGGCCTGAAAAACCCTAAAATGGGCCTTACCCGGATCCTAAAGCCCAAAACCCTAGCCCAATCTTATTTTGTATAAACTCCAGGACTGGGTTTTGCAATTTTCCTAAAGACGATTTTTTTAACCTTAAAAAAAAGGAAAAAGAACAAATGGATCCAAACTTGCAAATTCCCTACCCTTTTATAAACGAGGGAAAAGAAGGAAGAAAAGAAAGGCAAGGGCCAAATGTGCAAACTCACTCAAAGTATAACTGTTTTTAACAGGCAAAATTGGGCTTGCGAACACTTTTTATCATATTCAATTTCGTCTCCCCGCTTTTTCACACTAGGCAGTTAAAACCAAGGGGTCAAATCAAAAATGAGAAGTGTTAAGTCAATTCAAGAGGTCTACACTAAAATGGCAAGGACAAATCAGTCTTATCAAAAGCTCCTTACTAGCTCACTCTCTCGAAGGCCACGTCAGCAATGGAAGAAGCACAAACGGGTGTGGGTTTTTGCACTAAACACACTCACACAACTAGCACAAGCTGTCACATCAAAGAATGACAGCTTGGCAATCCGTATGAGTGTGAATTTGATCAAACGGCCACAATTGATGCTCAAATGATTGAAGTAATGATTGGCCAGGATTAAAAGGATTGGAAGAGCAAGGCAAGAAAGAGTGCTCTGAAGGAATCCAAGGTAGGCTATAAATAGCGCCTCACCTCTCACACACACACATTAGTTATTTACGTAGATGTAGATTTTAGTTTTAGCTTAATTTCTCATTTCCTAGCTTTAATGTTGTTTAAATCTTGTAAATTTTCTTTTAAGTAATGTAAGCAAACTTTTTATTAATGAAATGCAGTGTTTTAATCTCTCAAAATCTCTCTAATTCATAAATCTCTCATTTTTTAGATATTAAGCTAAAAAGCTCAACACCCTTATAAGCTTCTCACAAGTCTCTAAGTTGTGATATGAATCATTTTGTCATTCTATATCTATTTAAACTCTAAAACAGTCTAAGATTTGGAAATTTGGACAAATAAGCTATGGAAGGGGGATCTAAAAGGGAAGGATCCGTCAATACGCCGTATCCATGGGGTTTGGATACGCCGTATAGACAGTCTGGGAAGACAGACTCGATAAAAATTGAAAATACATTCTGGGTTGTCTCCCAGCAAGCACTTTTGTTTACAGAAAAGTATTTAAGTTAGACTTGCCCTAATTTAATCCTATCCTTATAAAATAATTTAGGGTCGAACGGGATGCCAAATGGCACATACAAATTCTTGATTAGGAAAATAAATGACATCCCTTTGTTAAGATGATTCCAAGTCATGATATTAACATTTAATTCCTTGACAAAAGTTTTAGTTTTGAAAAATTTATTAGATGTATCATGACTTGTTTCCAAAAGCTTATTTGACCCATGTGCATAGGCACCATCATCGGTATTTATTACATTACCCCCCGAAGACTGTTTAATATCGCCCAAAGAGTGTTCAATATCGACTTTATTATCATCATTGTCCTTATCTGATTTTGAATCATTTGGATAAATTACGTTAAAAGGAAATAGATCATTAAAGTTTAAAACATTTTGTTCCTCTTTGTCACATTCGGACAATGATGTTTCATCTTTTAAATTAATTCATCGATTTGTTGAGGGTTTAAAATCGATTCAGTTAATAAATCTGATTTAGACATTTGAGCATCATTGTAAACAATGGCTAGAAATTCGTTCTCAAAATCTGTAAAGAAGTCTAAATCATCAAAATAATTGATTGCATGCTCAGGTGATGAAATTGAAGGAATGAATTTTTCATAATTATTTTCTGAATCTGTTTTCAAATTGTTAACAGAAATCATTTTATAAGAAAACGAGTTTTTGCCACAAATTATTATGTAATCCTCATCATCGGATTCATCAAATTATATTCTAAAGTCGATTTCATCGTTGACAGGAGTACTTACTTGAGATTTGCATTGAAGTGTATCCTGAGGTGCAAAGTCATCGTTAACGACTATAGCTGGGAATTCAGCTTCCATAGATCTAAGATCGTAAAAACCGTCATTAACCCTGATCTTCCCATATGTAGCAGTTTGCCAATTAAAAACTTTTCCATGTTTACGAGCTTTTTCTTCCTCAAGCCTGATGTACTCTTCCATAGTAAGGTTTGGATAGTCCATCCTGAAACAATCTTACTAGAAAAACTATTAAATAACAAATATGTCGCGTTCAGTGAACTGAATACGCCGTATCACACCAACAGAATAAATAAACAAACAGAATAATACACTAATCTAAATTACACTAATCCTAAGGGTTAGATCTAATCTAATGTTAAAAACCAAAATATCAAATAAAAATCAAGATTAATTTTCATTCCCCGACGACGGCGCCAAAAACTTGATGTGATGTCATTGTATGGAATATTTAAGATGATTCAAGTTTTAAATTTATATTTTGCCGACTAAACCAAAAACAACACTTTAACGGGCAGTGTACCTGATCGGTAGTAGTTTCGTGGTAATCTTATTAAACCATAGCTTATTAAACCTAGACATATTAATTCTGTCACAATTAAAGCATCCGAATAAAGCATCCTATTTTGCTGATTATAATCTATCTTAGGGATTAAAGCAATGGTAATCTTATTAAACCATAGCTCATAGAGACTTTACCTACTTATCGTTTAACGGCAATCTATACACTAGTAGTCCACTTGTCTAACTATCCAATGGAATCAGAATGTTACTTGTTGAATTATCTAGGTCACCTGCTAGTCAACACGATCAATAAACCATTGGCAATATCCAATTAACTAGTTAAGCCCGAAGCGTATCCTAGACACAGACTTAGAAGGACAATATTTGTGTAACTATGATTCTAGATGTATAAATCACTATATGGAGAGCTATCCTGGACTCTAGATCTACTTGGTCCGCTTCACTAGATCCAGTTGAATGATAGGTCGCATACAAAAGCGCGTAAACAAGTATAAATTGATAAACCGATAAAACAAGCAACATCAACGATAAATCCAAGAAATCTGATATAAACAATACCAAACATTCAAATCTTCAAATACTTGCTAAATACCCAAAGTATTAGTCCATCAAACATCATAATAAATACTAGAGCAATTATTTAGCCAAGGTAAACTAACCGAGTTAACGAATGATACCAAAAACTGAACGATTACTAAAGTATATGGAATTACACGTTGTCTTCTATGGAATTGAATGCGTTGCTCGACCTCTTCTGCTCTTTTTCTCCTATAAAAATCAACTTTTGTGGTTTAGGTATCGAGAATATGATTTAGCACACTTAAAACTCGTTTTTGAGTTTTCTATTTATAAGGTTTGGAAGTCGGTTGGATATGGCGTATCTAAGTGTTGGATACGACGTATTATATTGATTCCATATCTTGAATACGGTGTATTGAGTCTCTTTGGATACGGCGTATTGATCTTTATTCCTGAGTGGTCTTTGGTGAGTGCAGACACGGATACATCGTATCTTCCTTGATGGATACGGCGTATTGGTCTTCAGAATAGTAATCTTCAAAATATCTTCATTTAAGCTTCAGAATGCGTGCCTTTTGCTAACTTTCACCAATTACTCCATAATTACTGCAATTCTCAAATATAAACGATTAAGTAACAATTCTTTGCAATAACTATACAAAATGGGTTAATAACATGGGATAAATGATGCTATAAAATAGACGTTATTTGATGTCATCAATGCTCTAACGTCTAAATCAAATTCCTCAACTAAACCTATTGAAATTCATCATCGTATCGATGAATTTGATTTGAAGGATGAAACATCATTGTCCAAATATGATGAAGATGAACAAAATGTTTTGTACTTTAATGATCTATCCCCTTTCAACATAATCTATCTCGATGACCTAAAGTCGGATAATGACAATGATGATAATGAAATCGATATAATACAATCTTCAGGGGGTAATGTAAATACACAAGGGTCAAATAAGCTTCTGGAAGCAAGACACGATAAAATTAATAAAATTTTCATTATGGAAAGTTTTGTCACGAAATTGGATGTTAATATCATGGCTCTGAATTATCTTGTCAACGGGATGCTATTAAATCCTATTAAGAATTTATATCTGTCATTTGGCATCCCGTTAGACCCTAAGCGGTTTTATAAGGATGGTGTTTAATTTGGGAAGTTGTGGAGGCCAAGGTACATTTTCTTTACATTGTTTGAATTAGGAAAATTGGTCTCCAAGAACAGATATGACGTATTAGGTAAACACCTATACGCCACATCCGCTACTTTTAACTTATGTCGACTAAGTCAAAAAAAATTCCCAATACGGCGTATTTAACAAAAACCAATACGGCGTATCAAGTTTGGGTATAAAAGCCCAACTGATACGCTGGATTGAACTTTTACACACACTTTTACTCTTAAACACGTTTTCACCACAATCAAAATCTTGGAATCAATTTTGAGCTATTCATACTCTCTCTTTCAATTCCCATTATGAGGTAATGAATTCGAACCACTCTCTTTTCTTCTTCCTATTCCGTTTGTTGGAATCGAGTGGGGCTAGGGTTAGTGTAGAAACCATAGAGGGGGGGGGTGAATACATTTTCCTTTAAAAACTTTAAATCTTTTATATCAAATCACCAATCAAGTTTGACACAATATGAGAAGTGTTGATTATAGATCTATAATTACTAATAAATAATCTAACAATACAACCACAGTCACAATATTCACTACAAAGAACTACACAACCATAAGTAAAATGATATACACAACAATCAATGCAATCATGATCACAATGCAAGTATTAAAGTAAAGCAATAAATGTAAAGAAATAAGTAAAGCAAAAGGTAAAAGAAAATGCAAACCGGACACGATGATTTATAGTGGTTCGGTCACGAAGCTCCTCTTCGCCCTACTCCACTCCCCGAGTATCCAACTCGAGAGTTACTTCACTAATCAACAAGCTCCCTTTCGGCGGAGAAAACCTTATAACGTTGCTTACATTATTTTCCGACACTAAGCTAGATGTCGAGTTCTTCTTCGGGTACAACCAAACCCGTTATGTTTTGTGGCCAACATAACAAACCTTGTGTTTTATGGCCTAAACACATAAACCGCGTCGCTTACAATATTTTCTGACACTAAGCTAAATGTCGAGTCCTAATCTTAGCTAGAACCAATCTACCACCCATACTTGTATTTTGAGGACCGAAATACTAACCGACACACCATCAACATTTTCGAATTTATACACTATCCGGATCTACACAACTACACAAGAATGAAAGATATGGACCCGATCTATATGTAACAAAAGTTACAAATGAACTAAACTAGACTACATAACTTCGTATCTTGGCGATGACGAAAGTTCTTCTCTTGCACTTGAGGAAAAGAGGGAAGGATAGAAGATTTGATCACATTTAAACAAGATTAACCAAGTTGAATGATCAAAGATTTAGAGAGATTTAGTAAGATCTAGAGAGAGAAAGAACTGAAAGAAAATCGTGCAAAAGGGTTATGAAAATAGTTGGAGGTGACCCACTATTTATAGGAGCTGAAAAACAGCCTGTCAGGAAACGGCGGTCCCAGATATATTAGGGGGCCGCCGGTATTTAAGGGGGCCGCCGGCCTATTTAAGGGACCGCCCCGACAGACGCTCCTGTTTTTGTCTTTTTGTGGTGACAAACTTGTCTGGTAAAAGTGTAACATGTTTTGGGGGGAAAAGAACCAGATTTTGAATTTTGAAATAATTACAACATAAAACATTTCTTTATAATTCAAAAATAATTTGTCTAATTAAGTTTTGAAAAAGTTATTTTGTTACATTTATAAAAATGTAAAGTTTAAGACAAAAACTTATTTCTTTGATCATCCTACAAGTTTAATGCTTGTTTGTACATACCTTATGTGATTTACGTCGGGTGTAAACCAATGTCCGTCTTGATGCATACTTGAGACGTCTAGAGATGTTGATGCATGTATGCATTGATGATTTGTGATTACGAGTAACTTGCGCACTTTACATTACGTATTACAAGTCACATGTTTGTCATTACCAAAACATAAAGAGATCGTATAGATTAAATATCATAATATTTGCACTAACAATCTCCCCCTTTTTGATGATGACAAAATATGTAAACTATCACACATAGTAAAGTTTAAAAGTTACTCGTTTACACTTCCATCTCACCCTTTTGTCGAAGCAAAAAGATATAATGTAGATAACGGTTGGAGCATATATGTTGGAGGTTTGAGAGGAAGACATGATAAGAGGGTACATGCTCCGGGAGGAATGAGAAGAAGGTAGGTGCTCTGAGTATATAGGTTTGAGGTATGAGGAGAAGATATGAGAAATAAAAGTAAAGGTGATTATGTGTTTCTTGGATAGTTTAGAAAAGATCATGAGAGATGAGAGGTAGGCAAGAGAGGAAGGTAGGTACTTTGAGTGTATAGGTTAAACCAATGAGGAAAAGGTAAGTGATCCAAGTATATTGGTTAGAGGAATGAGAAGACAACATGAGAAATACGGTTGAGGTGATTTTGTGTTTCTTGGATAATTTAGAGGATGTCATGATAGATGAGAAGATGGCATGAAAAGAAAGTAGGTACTTCAAATATATAAGTTGAAGGTATGAGAGGATGACCTTAAGGTTTAGGGTGATTTTGAAGTGGAGGAGTTGAAGTATTTGGAGTATGAATAAACCCTTCATCATATTTGACAATCCCCAATCCTATCTTTCTATAAAGGTGAGCTTGCATCATCCTAGTGAAGTCTTCTATCATCATGGTTAAACTAAAACTATGTTCATACATATAAACAACTTATTTTAGTACTATATAGTTTACTTTGTTGAAAATATTAACTATGGTTTTAAAAATTTTAATTTATAAGCTTGAACTAGTAAGGAACTTGTGTATTTTATACTTATTCTTAAAATTTTGAGTTGATTTTTTTTATAAAATAGTGAAGGGACTAGATTAGGTATAGATTTGAAGTTGTGATGGAGATTGTATAATTGGCCGGAGGGACAAGGTTATTAGGGAGTTGCATTTACGGAAGAATATATAAAGTGATAGAATCGGAAATAAATAGTTCTTTCAAGGATCTTTTAAATACCTATTATTTTCGTACATAAATCTGGTCTTAAATAGCCTCAAGACTTAAAAATAATGATAGTAAACTTAAATACGAAACACAAACGAGAAAATAATGAATGTAAAATCAAACTAAAATGAATGAATTATGGCCAAATGAAGTTTAGTAATCTTTTCGGCAAAAATGTTTTTTAAACAATCTGTCCAGTTTTTAAAATGGTATTTTTGGCCCGTTTTGGGTCCGAGTCGGGTAAAACTCATAAGAGAAAACTTGTAGATCATGATTTTCCTTGAAACACTACAACAAAAGCCCCTTTCCCCAGCGCGTTTTTCCCCAGCGACTTAAGTCGCTGGGGAAAAGTCACTAAACGACAAAAATACTCTGACGTGGCACATTTTCTCGTTGAATTTTTAGTCAAATGTTATTGAAACTTTTCCCCAGCGACATGTCGCTGGGGAAAATTTTCATGAAATTTGGTAAAAAAATTCAGCGAAAATCTAAGCGGGAAATCATCCCGCTAGTATTTCCCCAGCGACATGTCGCTGGGGATACTTTTGTACATTGCTTAGTGCGTAATTACTCGATAATTGTTGAACCTTTTGAGATGTACAACTTTTTCCCCCCCAGCGACATGTCCGCTGGGGAAATGTTACCAGGCTTATTTATAAATTGGGCTGGCCGTTTATAAGTTAAACATGTATTCGTGTTTGGGCTTAATTTTCCCCCAGCGACATGTCCGCTGGGATGTTCTTTTTGACTTTTAAGCAAACATTGTTTTTTTCTGCTCTTGTTTGGTTCAATATTCCACAAACTAACTGAAATTTACTTCAAAGTTAACTGAATTTTACTCTACTACCACTATAATGTAATCTTAATACACGTAAAGACCAAAAACGATTAACGTTTATTAATAAAAAACATCAAAATTACATTAGAAAACGATAAACACTCAAGGCATATTAAAACATTCAATTACATTAGAAATCGTACTTCTGTTATGATTCTAACATACCAAAGATACGCATCCCCTTTGTGTCCCAAACATACATAGACCCGTCCTCTTGGTGGGTCGATGACACACACCGCGAAATACTCCTGTTCGATGGGCTAACTGTATCTCAAAATACGCGCCGTATTTTGGCTTCTGGAGGAAGTTATCCACCAATATATATAATAAGTATATGCTGGTCACTAAAGTAAATCCATTGAACATCTAATGTATAACCGTAACATATCATAAGATGAAGGGCTATGAAATATGAAAATATCTGTTAGCTTCTAATCAATCAACTAGTCAACATTGTGAACCTATAATGTGTAACCCTAGCCATACATTGAAACCTCTAAAAGTGTAACCCACCTGATAACTTGAACCCTCTAAATGTGTAACCCAAGCTCATACATTGAACCATCTAATGTGTAACCCTAATACCTGGTATGTTCGAATCATAACCGAAGTCGAAACATGATCACTAATCCAACTTCAATATTACTCACATGATGTTGAAACCCTAACTCATAAATTGAACCTATAATGTTAACCCCTAACTCTACATTGAACCACGAAATGTTTAACACGTAACTCATACATTGAACCTACAATGTTGAACCGTAACTCGTACGTGTGAACCTACAATACTAACCATATCTAAATACACTCATTAGAGTTTTCAATATCGATATGGCAAATGATACAAACACTCATAAATTGGCCTCTTAATTGTGATAACCCTAGCTCATACATTGAACCTTAATGTGAACCCCTAACTTCAAACATTGAACCTCTAATGTGTAACCCTAACTCATACATTGAACCTCTAATGTGTAACCCTAGCTCATACATTGAACATCTAATGTGTAACCCTACCTTATGTTACGAATCATAACCGAAGTCGAAACATGATCACTAGGATCCAACTTCAATATTATCTCACGATGATGTTGAACCCTAACTCATACATTGAACCTTTAATGTGTAACCCTAACTCATATAATAATACCTCTAAGGGTAACCCTAAACTCATACATGAACCTCTAATGTTAACCCTAGCTCATACATTGAACCTCTAATGTGTAACACCTACCTTATTCACTACTTTAACCTTTAATTTGTAACTTTAACTCGTATACTGGTGAAGCCGAGGAAAACCAAAACGACTCTGAACCGGATGAACTCGATCCGATGAAAACCGAGAAACATATCATTATATAAACAGATCATAAAAAGAAAATGAGTTATTTATTTATAAGATACATAATTTAATAAAAAAACTTATTAGTACTTATATTTATAAATGAAAACAATTTTAACCATAATTTTTAATAAGAAAAACACTTTCCCAGCGACATGTCGCTGGGGGAGAAAAAAAAAATATTTCAATCGATGGGAAGTTTTTTCGCTTTAGCCCAACTTCCAAAATTTTTCAATAATGCGCCATTTTCGCAAAACGACAAAATGCAAATTTTTCCCCAGCGACATTGCGCTGGGAAAGTTTTTCTCTAGTAAAAATTAAGTTAAGCGTTGACACAGTCAAAGTAACTAATCCTTATCCCCAGCGACAAGTCGACTGGTGATTATCACTAATGGCCATAGGAACAAACCTTATCATAAAACAGGTCAGCTTTTTCTTAATATGACCAAACACGATAAACACAAAAAAAAACATCTCTTTGAACGATTTTTATCATCAAAAAAAAACCACCACCACACCCCACTCATCGCCACCTATCACCACCACCACACCACTCATCCGGCCACCATCACCACCACACACACCACTCATCGCCACCACACACGGCATAACCCCACCACACACGACACCTCCTCCTCAAAAGTTTAATAAGGTGTGCTTATTTTTTTATCCATTCGGTATCCCCGATCGACATGTCATTGGGGATTTGTAAAAACTTAGTAATTTTGTTAAACCATTAAATTTTGTTGGCGGGGCAAGCGGGTTTAATAACGTTGGGGATAGTAAAAACTTTTTTTTTAATCCTTTAAAGATTGTTTTAGTGATTTAGAGATTAAATTAGGAGAATCCCCGTCTAATTTGATCACCTATAACAAACCCGTCTCGAATTTATTTATTAGAAATTAATTTCGGAAAGTCCCCAGTTTTTTGGGATCTCTTTTTTAATGTATTGTCCTCATTTAGGATATGATTACGCCAATTGGTTTACTATTTGTAGATGAATTTTGACAGTGTTCTCCTTTACTCCGACTGAATAAGTCTTTAAACATATATATGGGGAGTTTTGAGGGGAATGCTGCCAATAATTTTTCTCAAATAGTAAATCGGTTATTCGCATTCATATATGAGACAATCATTAAAGAGTGGGTTATGAATGCCTTCCAAGTTGCCCTAGGTGAACAAACAGCATCTAGGATTGCCCTTCCATAGTTGCCTTCCATGTAATAACTAAATGTATAGATAAAACGCAGGTATGGTATTCGCTGATAAGAGTTGGTTAGAAAAACCGCGTGGTTCCCGAGAATAGTTGACGTGTCCCAAAAAATGTCGCTCATTGCCGCCGATTAGTGAATAGTGCGGGGAAAATTAGATGTCCATGCAAAAGATGTCGAAATATATTATTCAAACCCATCGAATGGATTGGAGATCATATTACCGATAACGGGTGGGACACACTTTATACCGTATGGGACATGCACGGTTAACCGGATCTACCTACGCCACCGCCTCAAGCTACACCTACGCCACCGCCTCTCATGAGTGACATGACAGCGTTACTCGATGATCTTAGCTATATTCCTCCGAATAATGAACACAATGAACCAACACAAGGAGATATTGGTGAGACAAGTAACGAACCGACTCAAGCTACACGTAACGAGTTTGAAGAGTTATATTCCAGTGCCAACGAGGCGCTGTACCCCGGTTGTGACCATGTGACTCGATTAGACTTTATGGCAAAGTTTACCTATTTTAAGGTTAAAGGTAAATTGACGGATTCTATATTCAATGAAATGTTAGAGTGCATTACCCGAAAGTAAAGGATACAAGTTCCCACCGTCATACTATGCCATAAAGAAGACATTTAAAATGATCGGGTTAGGGTACGAGTCGATACATACTTGTGAACACGCTTGTTGCTTATTTCGGGGAGAAGTTAACAAAGATTTGTAATTTTGTCCGGTGTGTAATACGAGTAGATGGAAAGACAGTGACACACCGGGGAAGAAAGTTCCTAGGAAGGTGTTACGTTACTTTCTGATCATTCCTAGACTACAACGTTTGTACAAGTCTAGACACACTGCAAAAGACATGATTTGGCATGCTACTGGAAAGTGTACGGAGCCCGAAATATGCAACACCCGGTTGAATTGTGGAGCTTGGAAATAAGTTTTGACATGAAGTATCCAGATTTTGCAAAAGAACCAAGAAATGTTCGACTAGGGTTGTGTGCTAATGGTTTCAATCCGTTCGGCAACCTTAGTCAGACGTACAGCATGTGGCCGGTAATATTGACAACATACAATCTACCTCCGTGGTTATGTATGAAAGAAAGTAATTTTATGCTGATGTTGTTAATTCCTAGCCCTAAATCCTCGGGCAAGGACATTGATGTTTACTTGAGGCCTTTGATTGAGGACCTGCAGGTTTTATAGGACAAAAAAGGTGTTGAGACTACAGATATTGTTTCAGGATAAAATTTCAATATGAGAGCGATGGTTTTATGGACCATAAATGATTTTCCTGCTCGAAGTAGTTTGTCTAGGTGGAGTGGGCAAGGTTACAAGGCATGCCCTACATGTAATGAAGAAACTCCAACTCTTTGCAAGAAAAACAAAATAGCTTATGTTGGCCACAGAAGAATTCTTAAGGAAGCCCCAAAAATGGAGGAGTACACGTGAGTTTCAATGCTATACTGATCACAGAGGATCCACCTAAAATGAATATCATAGGGTTGTAAATCTAACTCAGCATGCAAGATGCTAACGCGTGTGCCGGTAAACATCCAAAACATGTTGGAGTTGAGAAGATAAACTGCAATGTAGAAGGTCGAGCTTAACTGGACTAAACTGTCCCTAATTTTTACGAGCTTGAGTATTGGTCGTTTTTTATTTCACTAAGACACAATTTAGAATTATGCATATCGAAAGAAAGTTGTAGGAGGCCATCTTGAACACTTTTGTTAATGAATGACAGAATCCAAAGACACCGCCAAGGCAAGACAAGACTTGCAAAAGTTGGGCATTCGAAGACCTTTGTGGCTAACCAAAAACCACAAGGGGAAGATCGTGAAGCCCCAGGCTGCGTATTCTTTCACACCAGAGAACCGGAAAAAGTTTTGTCAGTACATCAAAGGAGTTAAACTACCAGATGGGTTCGGATCATGCTTCAAGCACAAATGACCGATAATGATACAAATATAACGGCCTATAGAGTCTCATTACTTGTCATAATAATGATGCAACATTTACTTCCTTATGGACTTCAAAATTACTTGCCCGATAATATTGCAAAACCAATAATCGAGCTATCTTCCTTGTTTAAGCAACTCTGCTCTACAACTTTGATGGAGGATGACATGTTGAAAGCTTCGGTCAAGGTGGTTGAAATTTCTATTGCGAGCTTGAGCGCAATATCCTCCTGCTTTCTTTGCTATTAAGATTCACGTTGCCACCATATAACCTATAGAGGCTCTTGAAGGCGGGCCTATTCGCCCCCGGTGGATGTATCCATTTGAAAGATACATGAAGAAGCTAAAAGGTTATGTTCGAAATAAAGCTAAGCCGGAAGGTTCGATTGCGGAGGGTTATGTTGCTGAAGAAGCATTGACTTTTAGTTCTCATTATTTTCGGGATGTTACCACGAAATTTAATCGTCCCGACCATAATGTGGACCCCCCTCCCCCAACGTGTCGGTTTCAGGTGTTTCGATCGGTATGTAAACCGATTGGTTTACGGTCGTTTATTCGGTTTGATGCCCAAGAGTTGAAAAAAGTGAAATGGTATGTACTTCACAACAGTCCTGAGATCGACACGTACCGGTCCCAGTTCAAGAGGTACGCGTTTTTTTATTTTGAAACTTCTTTTTCTTAACTTATCATTTCGACGACTTATTCTAATACCATGAACGTTTTTTAGTTTATTTCCTAACAAAGACATGCAAGAAGAATTCCCCGACTGGTTTGGGTCGCAGGTAAACTTAAGACTTATTTTGTGTACTTAACTGTAAAAATAACAATATCATATTTTGTGTTCTCTATCTAATCCTATCTTCTTCATAGATCTGTCAACGTCACGTAGACAATGACCAAGACCCAGAGGTTAGCACAACCAGCGAGTTATTCGCTTTGGCTAATGGACCATCATGGACTCTAGTCTCAGTAAACTCTTGCGTAGTCGACGGTGTGAGGTATGTCGTGCACAACCGCGATGAACGTCGCACAACTCAAAACAGCGGCATTTGTTCGCCTGGCCCTGACGGAGAAATGTATTATGGTCAGCTTCAAGAAATCATCGAGTTTAAGTATTTGTTGTTTAAAGTTGCGTTGTTCCGAGTTAAGTGGTTCGACACTAGCAACAAAGGACGTAAAGTCAACAAACTTGTCCTTAGAAACAACATGACACAAATCGACTGCAGTCGTGAGGCGTTTAAAGATGACCAATACATTCTCGTAACACAAGTCAAACAAGTCTTCTACCTTGAAGATAAGACCAAACCCCACTGGAAGGTCGTCGAACATGTTAATCATAAAAAGTTTTCCGATGGGGGTGTCATCGTGGTAGAGGACGATCCTGATATTATACATTTCAACAACTCATCTGATCTCCCACTGTCTACTAGTTTGAATGACTTTGATAATGCGACCTTGCATATAGATGGTCAATGCAATGGAGGTTGACGCGACCGCCCAGATATCATTGATGTTGTTGACCAAGACTATATATTACAGATGATGAAGACACCCTTCCCATGATTTAGAGCAAGATTCAGATGATTTAAGACCTCTCAATGAAGTTGAAGATGATGGTGTTGACAAAGTTTTATCTAGAGAAGAGAAGATAGAACTTGAGTTTAACTTCAAAGACACGTTATATATTTGATTGAATGAATTAATAGTGGTTGGGATTATTGTAAATGTGTATAATATTTGGAATATGGATATGTAGTTTTTAGATTTGTGCCATGCTTATATATTATTTTGTTATATAATTTCTATATGTTTACTGTTAAATGTTTATATTTATTCTGGATATGTATAATATTTGGTGATTTGTTGCATTGCTTATATTATTTTGTTCAGTGAAGTTTTCAAATATTCTTATGAAGTCAGCAGATTTTGCTTTTGTCCCACGGCGGTGACAGTTTTGGGCGTGAGGATCGTCCCCCTGCCACAACCATGTAACCCACGGTGTATGGTTGCTTTAACTAGAACCGAGGTAAGAATTTCTGGATTATTGAAATTACAAGCATAAATTGATACATATAGTTGAACTTGCTGCCTTGAATTTTATACTTATCACTCACTTGATTTTGCAGCACAGCAAACAAATCCCAATTTGGGCGCAGGGCAGCGGGCAACTGAATACCCCGACAAGAACCCAGACCCTCTTCTTAAAGGAAATCCACAGATAAGAAAAAAGCCCCTTCCTATCAGGTTTTGGAGCTGCTGACACAAACCCTATGCCTCTCTGCTGACCATGCGGCTCATTCGTCTAGCTACTCGGGGAGGTCAATTAGGGGTGTAGCCTGTACTACCCCTTCTTGGCTGAGGGTCCCAAAAATGAGCGAAGGGCACAGATATTGGGGTCATCTATCCTCTTATTATGGTTTTATTTCATTTCGTGTACATTATTTAATTACTGTATATTTATCTAACTTTGTTTATTTATTATATCATATAAAAAATAAAACTAAATTTAATAAATATACAAATTAATATACTCCTAACTCTGTCTTTCGTTAATGTGTATATGATTGCTAGACACCGTTTGATCTGAGGGCCGCACACGGAATCCCCGACCTTAGGAAAGGAAAGAGATCAACGCTGGCTAAATCCATGCAGCGACGTAGCAAAAAGGCTTATCAAAACTAACACTGCGCAGCATGGGTATGTAATATACCCCACGTCGCGACTTACAGATGTGGAAGAGAAGATCAGAGGCGGGACACGTCTTGATGACGATTACGGCGGAGAGTGGGATACTTAAAACTTCAGTTTAGGAATTAATCCCGAGGAACATGCCTGGAGTCGCTCAAAAAATCGTCAAAACCGGCACAGAGCACGTTCATATCTCGACAGTGGATCCCGATCCGCGGGAGGTTGGGAGATGTCTGCGCCTTCGAGATGGTGCGAGTTGTAATAAAGCGAATTAAGCGGCAAGATAGGAATGAAACGAAGATGCAAAAGCGAAGCAAGAAATAGGTGGGGTCTGGTGTGTTGTGAGATTTGTCTTTTTAGAAGATGTTTCATGCGATACACTTAGTGTGCCGTGGAGGGATAGAGAGGTAGAGAGTTGAGGTACAGTGTGTCCTAAGAACGTGCCAGGGCGAGCTGATATCGAGAGTATACGGGGGCCGGTCGGAGCTCATGGGTTACACACCAGCAACTGCGGTTATGGCGACACACTATTATAACTGTGAGATAAAGTTAAGTCTACATGGTGAAGTGAGGACTAGATGGCCGTGGAGGAAGATATCGGGATGTGTTTGATACAAGTTACTGCAACTAGAGAAACTCAAGACGTTAGATAGAGGTCTCATTCTCATATAAGGTCATGACACATTTATGTATCTTGGCAAACACTCAGTAATCGTATATGATTTAATTTTAAGTTAGTGCGTACTGTGGTTATATATTGTGTTCGAGGCTACAACGGTAGGAGTATAACTTGAGAAGACAATGTCAATAGTAAGTGTGATTAATAGTTGGGTGCTGAAGAGTGAGCTACGTATCGAACATACAGCTGATTGCTTGTGATAGTGTATGCGGGACTGTCGCTTGCTAGAAGGGGTAAGCAGCGAGGGCACATTCCCGGTGTTGGTAGGGTATTGCCAGCACGGGCCACAGCCGGCCTAAGTACGCCCACGTCTGAGAGTGCCGACATCGAGTAAGGACAGGATTAGATGGCGATTGGCGAAAGTTAGTTGTGTAATATGTGGGGTTGTATCTACGATTGTTTAATTTATGTTCATCTTGGCGACATGTATGTAAACACTTGTTTCCCTATCCTATCATTTTGAATATTGACTTGTAAGCAACGTTTATGACTACGAAGCAACGTTTTGTAGACTTATTCGGATTTTGGACAATTTAGCTTTATTATGTTTTGGTTCTTTGGTACAAGATGTTATGTATTTGTATTGCGTTGTCCGTTATATTGTAATAGTGTTTTTGTTACAAGTTTTGATGGTTTATACAGTTTTGGTAGCAGGTATGATGTTTGGAGTGATTTTTTTCCGAAAAAATCTGGAAATCGCCTGCTGTTTAGGCTGCATTTAAAAAAAATGCAGACTATTCCCCGGCGACATGTCGCCGGGTATAGTATTAAAAAAATGCAGGTTTTTAAAAATGCAGATTATACCCCCGGCTACCATGTACCGCCGGGGATTAGATTTTGAAATTTTATAATACGGTTAATATTCGCGCCAGCACCAGTCGTCCGGGGAGGCTTTAAGAGAAAAATAGTCTCTTGTACGTTGACAAGTCAAAGTATAAGGAACACTATCCCCAGCGACTTGTCGCCGGGGATAGTGCCCAATTAACTAATCACTTAATTAAGTGTCTTAATTACTTAATTTTAACTTGGACATTCCCCCAACGCCATGTCGCCGGGGAATATGTTGTCACAGTGGCACTAATACTTGAGCCTAAAAATACATAGGATCCACCTGTCCGCGGGGGATTGTCGCATGTTGAACTTATCCCTAGACGACGCGTTCCCCACATGCGACAAGTCGCCAGGGAAAGGTATCCCCAGCGAGAAGTTGCCGGGGAATCCCCCAAAGTCACAGTGGGGGATAGACGGTTAATGTTGTAAGTGAAACGAGAACCTCTGGTAGTCAGCATTGGTGGATTCGTTAACATTGGACAATTATCAACTCAAACAACTCCATTCTTTGATACAGCATCTACCAATGGCTGAAACAAGCCTTTCTATTTCCGTCTCATTTTATACTCTCCGTTTGACTCACCAATATTTGCACTGTAAAAGACTGTCCTAACTCTTGCAGCACCTGCTATAATTGAAAACAAACCCCAGCTAAAATCTCAGAAACATCCACAGTCGTCCAATACTCATATTGGAACAACAACGCTCCATTATCTAAAACCTAAAAAAAACGTACCCTGCCTAATGTCCCTCTTTTTACTCTATACTATTCGTCTCCGCCAAACAACTAACCATCCAAATTTTTAACTGAAAAACGGTATTCATACCAAAAATTGGCCTGTTGCTTTTTCCCTATAGAAAATCTAGTATTGACATCGAGGAACTGATCGTACGCGGTTTGACCTGCCATGAACACGCCAAGCCTCCAATCAGATTCCCGATCCATCCCACAAAAAGATCCCCAGCAATCTCATGTGACAATAACTTTTCTTTGGAATTTAACCATTGGTGGACAAATGTTTTTCATGGATCTTTGCCATCAAAGTCCAGACAATTATGTTTTGTAAAACCACACAGGGAAAATTCTTCCAAAGTGGGCTCTCGATGAGCAAGACATTGGAATAAAAAGTTGCATACTTGATTCAACGGGACTACATCATTTAAGCATTGTAAAGCTTTCCTGTAGTGGTGATCTAGAAGTAAAGTTCAAAACCTTTTGTCCTCATATTGAAACCAGCAGTTCAAAGTTGAAAGCCTTGGCACTTAAATTCTTAAAAACCAGAACTGGTATATATACGCGATGATTTATCATCAATAAACTAGAATCTTATATCGTTCGGAGTTAATCCTGAGCCATGCTTCTGATATAGTTTTTTGATAGATCTCCACTATTTTCCTTGATTTCTGTTTATTATCCCGAGCGAATAAAAAGTTACTTTTTCTTCTGTTGGTAGGGCAAGATCCTCCAAAGTCTAGTTTTGTACTACTGTGAATGAATCAAAGCAAAACTAATTTGGGATATTTTTGGCTGAACGTTGAATCCACTCTACTGATTCTTATTTCGTTACGGAAACGATTAGCAATATGTTTGCAGATGTTAACTCCTTTTGAAGAGCTGCATTTGATTCGAGGACGTTGTCTGTGAACACCAGCATCTCGTATTTTCATCAACCTATTTAATCTGTCCGCCTGTTTTTCACAAATACGTATAGAAAAGAGCTGTGTAGTATTGTCATCTATATATGTGAACCGATATCAATATCATACCCCCCCCAAGCAATATGAATATAAGAGATCTGCAATAACGCCCTTGTGTCTACAACACTCTAGCAGACCTTTAGAACTGATGTATATAGCAATGTTTCTCTATACCTAAAAGCATAGGCAAATATGCATAGATGAGGCTACTAATTTCCGAGCCTAGAAGAAACTAGCTATCAAACCCAACGCATACGCTCTTTGAGTTTACTGAGGCCCTGTGCAGAATTCAGTTTAATTACAAAAACGGGGCCTTAAAACATAAATAAAGTGGGTTTTTACTAAAGGGATAAAATGATTAATAATCATTTTTAGAGAGCTTTATCGCTAAGCATTTTCATGGCAACTTTTAAAAACTCTAAACTATGTAACACCTTATAGTATAAATATCGTACCCTGATAAACATTTGATGCCCCTAATAAATTGAGGTCCTGTGTGACAATGGCCACACCCGCGGCTGTGCACACCTCGTATACGGCCTTTACACATACACTTGAGGACTACTTAAATTTGTATACGAAAGAGGCTACTAAAATCGTCTAAAAAGGAAAAATGATAATAAGTTACTGTTAATATAGTTATAGGTACATACAATTTGGATCAAACAATTGTCTAAGAAGCAGATTTGAGAGGACTGACAACACCTTCTCCCACAACACCAACAATTCTAACATCATCATTATCATCATCAGTTGAACATGATAATAAATTTGATGATGATGAGTCATCACTATCTAAGACTGAAGAAGAAGAAACAAAAGATAAGGTTGTTGTTTTTGGATTATTATTAAAAGGTAAGCAGGTGAAAAAGATTCTCTGATGGACATGGAACAAGGACACAAGAGACTGTTTTTTGTTTGGTATGTCTTAGCATATTATTAACTTGATGATTGAAGTAGAAGACAATTTGTAGTGGTGGTGATTGTAAAGATATTTAGCTTATTCATCACCACTGCTTTTATCAATTGTGTGGAACTAGCTAGCTAAATATTCTATCTTTTTGTTTGAGTAAATTGCATATCGCGTCCTTGAACTTTGAAAAAAATGTGCATGTATCGTCTCATCATTTTTGAAACTGCAGATACCTGTTCTAGTAAAAACTTTTGGGGCATAACTGTTCCACTTCTCAAAGGTTAATGTACTAAATAACCCTCAAAGAGAAAGAAACAGTATTTTAGTCACTTATCTTTGAGACAAACGAAATATGCCTCAAAAGTTTGTCACAAAGATAGTATCTGCACTTTTGAAAAAATTAAGACAAAACATGCAATTTTATTAAAGCTCAAGGATGATTTATGCAATTTACTCTTTTATTTTTGTTACCAAAGAGAATATATTCAAAATATAAAATGATTAATACTTTCTTTTAATGAACAAGAGGTGGCTACCCGCACTCCGCCGCGAAGCGTTTTATATAAAATTGGAAAGTGTCTTAACTTTAAAGGAGATTTTATTACACTAAAGTATTTTGGATTGAAACTGAAAAGTGACTTAACTTTGAGGGGAGGTTTTTAAAGTATTTTGGGTTAAAACTAAAAAGTGATTTAACTTTGAGAGGAGATTTTAAAGTATTTTGGGTTAAAACTGAAAAGTGACTTAACTTTGAGGGGGTTTATTAAAAATAGAGAATTTTGAGGGGAGGTTTGTTAAAAAATAAAGAATGACTAAAAATGAAGAATTTTTAAGGGGGTTTATTAAAAATGAAGAATTTCGAGGAGGATTTATTAAAAATAAGAAATGATTATTATATATTATAGTTTATAATATTTTAATGGTTTAGAATTTTGAGGAGGGTTTATTATGTCAACATTATCTTCATACACATTACAAAAGTAATACGACAGCGTTTTATTCTTTTTGTTACTATTCATTTTACTATAGCTTCTACAGTGTTACGAGCCCAATTAGGCTCCAAGTTTGGGCCAGCCCAATTTTTTTTATAAATACCTAATAAAAAAAAATACTCGGCACTAAATTAAAAAAGAAAATTACAAAAGTAGTTATTTATTCGGATTAAAAAATATCTGCGCCATGAGGCACGACACATAAGCCCATATAAAAAAAACTACTATAAAACACGAGACCAAAAAAATAAACCCGCACAAAATAATATTAAAAAAAAAATTCGCCACAACATAATAAAAAAAATTACAAAATACTGACTTTATTCAGATAAAAAAATACCCGCGCCATAAGGCCCAATACATAGGCCCATATAAGAAAAACTATTAACCATGAGACCGAAAAAATAATCCCGTACAAAATAAATAAAAAATAAAATAAAGATAACACCCTGCAGTAACGTGCGTACTTAATAACTTTAAAATAAACGACGCGAAAAAAAAAACGCCTACCCTAAGTACAAAAAATTAGCCCCGCCACAACACGCGGGTTCTTATGCTTAAGCACACCAATAAAAAATAACCCGCCCCGCAGCAACGCGCGGGCACTTTTGCTTGTTTAGTATATATATATATATAATGGTAGACAGAATTCTTGTAATTGTTTCATGAAAAAAAGTATAAGCCCATGGGCTGAACATGTAAACCCATGTCAGGCCCATATATTTGCCATTTAAAAAAATGTTACGCCCATATATAATGGTTCTTCTCTATTTATCCATTTTTGTTACAAACCAAATGAACTACTACCACTTTTTAACCTATAATAATACACATTAACAAATCTACCTATGTATGGGTTTTTTTTTTAAATTGAATAAATAATCTTATACCTTTAGAAAAATGAACAACTCTTCTAATGTAACACCCCCAGTTATTTTTGGTATATAAGCAGCGGAAAGCTAATCTGGAGTATAACATCATGAATCACAGACACAATCATAGAAAAACGACTCCAAAAAACGTTTTTTAAAAAGGATACTTTCATCTCAATTTAAAATCAGAGTTTACCAAAGCAGGTCCCCAAAACTAGAAACATAAAATGTGAAAGATAACAATTTTAGCCTATCTTCAAGTCCATGCCACTCCATGCCATAAGTTAGCTGAAATACCTGGGATAAGCCACCATCATAAAAATGGTCAACAACAGAGTTTGAAGATGAAATTATAGGTTTGAAAAAAAATAGTTAAAATCAATGTCATCATCAATAGAAATATGGGTTACTTTGTTATATAAAATAATAATTTGTAATGTAGATACGGTTATTATGGAAAACATTTGTATGCAAGTTATTATAATGGTAATAATTGCAACGAATACAATTATCATAGAAAAATAGTAACATTATTATTGTACCTAAGCTCATGACACTAATACGTTAACAGGGAAGATCACCATAGTGATATTGGTTAGGAACAGATGTCCTCGTGGAAAAAGGAAACTTTGCCAAGGTTTCCTATTAGGACATATAAGTGTCGTTTGCTACCCAAGCAATGGATAACAACGGGAGCCGTCACCCCCAATAGATCTATTCACAATACTTGCGTTTACTCGTAAGTAATTAATGGTTCATGATATTTAAAAAAATATAGCATTGTGAAGCTACTTATGTAATGAATAGTTCTATATAGTAGCATACATATATAAAAACACTAATGCATACACGGTAAAATGAACTCATAGTTTATTTCAAAAATTCATAGTTTAAGCATGTATCCCCCTTACGAGTTTATATAGCATGTAAATAAGTAAAGGCGAGGTTATGAACTTCACGTATCAGAATGGAGTATAGTTGAAAAATATAGTTTATAGCATGTATCCCCCTCGCGGGTTTATAAAATATTTGAAAGATTGAAATGCGAGGCTATGAACTCACCTGATAGGTAGTTGTAATAAATATTCCAAAATGAAACCTGACGACTTTATCACAATCTTAACAGGGAAGGTTGATATAGCAAAATGATAGTAAATAGCCACGTCATGCAACCTGAGTAAATATGTCAAGTCTTATGAAAGATGTACCTAAACTTTGGTTCCTAATGGAGTAAATATTGTTATGAGTTTGATTGGAGATTTTGGAATTATTGTATCACCGTTCGGGCCATCATATTTCAGAAGTCATTCAGTAAACGTTTGAGAAGCTAGGGCACTTTAAATCGTAAACCCAACAACTCAGTCAAAAGGTAATACCAAGATGAAACCCCTTAATATGAAGCTCCCCACTATTGTGATACGATATAGATTCAAAACAGGGTAGTTATAACATAATCAGTATTATGAGTTTTATTCAATAACTAGAAATGATAAGCCCGTCAAACGTTAATTAAAGTTATGTCTTGTAAGGTTTTAAACACATTTTTATACTTTTTTAAAATGTTACATTTTAGACATTTAAGAATGAAAAATGGCAAAATATACCTTTGGAGTTTACACTTTTACGAGTTTGGTCCTCTAGTTTAAAAGATGTACAAAGTAAACCTTGCACTTTGGAAAGTGACATAATTGACCCCTATAGTTATAACTTTGATAAAATAACATTTTTAGTCCCTTTAGTTTTAAGTTTTAGAAAGTTACGATATATACCCCTTGCATGGAATACTTTTGCAAAACAAGTCTAAATGACCATGCAAGATTATTTTAACATTCCAAAACATATTTGCAGGTTATAGCTTATTAATATAAGCTAAAATATGAAGGTTTAACATAACGAAAGTTCAGTTTAACGACTCGTTATGCTAGAAATCAAAATGGGTCAAATTAGGGTTTTAAAATGAAAACACGCTGGTTTTAAGCTCAAATTCTTTCAAGACTTAATAAAGTGATTATAATATCATTAGATATGGTTATTAGAATAGCTTATAACTTCAGTTTACAAGATTAGCTTATAGATTTAAGAAAAACACAAAATTAGGGTTTCGTGAGCTTGGTTTGGATCAAAAAGGTAAAACACATATGTTTTTGAGTTCAAAGCTTTTAACAATAGTTTTAGCATGATCATATGAACATTATAAGGGTATGAAAACAGAATGTAATCTTATTGGTTTTGAGTTTATAGCTTGAAAACGGGCGAAATCGGGACTTTTAGCTTTGTACACCTAAAATAATGACTTCGGGGCTTCAAGAGCTTTACGATTTCTTGCTTCTTCAGCTGTCTAAATATGAGCTTATGGACTCTTTAGGACCTAAAGTAAAGCAAAGTATTGCTGCTATTATGGGTTATAGAAACAAGAAGTGGGGGATGAGTTAGAATGAAGGGTTATGAACCCTATTTATACTCGAATTCAACTTAGAGGCCAAGGAAACTTAGTGTCCAAGCTTTGGACATTTGGGGTGTATGGTGTGAGAGCTAGGGACTGAGTCAGGAGAGGCTATGTATTGAATATGCAAGTAGAAATTATTGAGAAAAGGATGTGGATCATCCTTAAAGTAGTCGCGGCTAACATGGAGCAACAAGGAGATGTGAGCTTTTGGTTTTAGTTAAAATGGGTTGAAATTGAAAGAATAAGCCGTAGCTTGGAATTAGGGTTCATATAAGGCTTTTAGGGTTTTCTAGCTTTGTAATTCTCGTACATTGTTGAAGCAAGGATGGTTAATGATGGATAAAGGTTTGTAAACTCATTTTATGGGTTTACAATGACTCTTGGTTGCTTACTTGAGAATGAGATGGTCTGAAAATGAGTAAACGGGTCAAAATCACAATTAGGGTACAATTAGGGTTTTCTAGATTTATTTCTTGTATACTGTTGTTAATATGGTGAAATGATGATGTAATATGGTTGAAAATGTTGTAATTAATGTTATTACAACTTATTTGAGTATTGGTTTAGGTTTACAATGGATAAAAACGAAGAAACGGGTCATAGTGTAGTATTTAGCTCGGGTTAGGGTTTCTGAGTTTTGAATTAGGGTTTTAAGAGTAAAAATGTGTATGAAAGATTATGAATAGAATAATTAGGGTTTACACATTGTATATTGAGTGTAGTAGCTTGTACAAAAGTGGTGGTGAAGAAATTAGAATGAAAATGGAGGTAAAACGGCTATTTTGGATATCGTGCATTAATGACTTGTACATTGTGCTTTGAAAACTTATACTTGACTTAGAGGGAGTTTATATTTCAATTGAAATGTTATATTACTTGTATATATGCTTTAGTAGCTTGTACATTCACTTTAGATATTAACCCTTCATGGAATTAGGGTTTAGAGGTATACGATAACGGTTTAAAGCCCGTTTTGATATAACGTTGTGAATGATACATTATAGGAATAATGTACTTTGTAATAAGGATATGATGATATTGACTTTACATATTGTGATGTTTGCTTGACATATATGAAGACAGAATGGTCATAGATAGGTTGCGTGAGTTCGTCTACTTTAGTTATGACATACTGAGATATATAAGTAATGTAATAAAGCGAAAAATTTCCCCGTACAATTGTGATAATAGTAAAATAGGTTTTGCATTTGTTGAAAATTCTTGGGTTGTTATAAAAAATCATTTCCCTTTTCCGTTTATGGATCAAATGTTAGAAAGACTCGCAAGAAATGAATATTTCTGTTTCATCGATGGTTTTTCTAGATATTTTCAAATTCCTATCAATCCTAATGATAAAAAAAACAATATTCACATGTCTTTTCGGAACTTACGCTTATAGACGAATGCCTTTCGGTCTATGTAATCTCAAAGAATCAGTCGAAGTATTCATGGACGATTTATCCGTCTTTAGAAACTCTTTCGACAAGTGCATAAACAATCTCGATAAAATGCTCTAGCATTGTAAAGATGCTAATCTTGCCTTAACTAGGAAAAATTTCACTTCATGGTCAAAGAAGGAATTATGCTTGGACACAAGGTGTCTAGCGCAGGACTTGAAGTCGACAAAGCAAAAATCGACGTAATCTCAAAACTTCCACCCCCTACTAACATTAAAGGTGTTAGAAGCTTTCTTGGACATGCCGGTTTTTACCGAAGATTCATAAAAGATTTCTCGAAAATTGCCCGACCTCTTACTAAGCTGCATGAAAAAGATACTCCATTTGAATTCAACGATGAGTGTCAAAAAGCATTCGAATATTTGAAGGAGAAACTCACATGTGGTCTTGTGATTGTAAGCCCAAACTGGAATCTTCCGTTTAAACTCATGTGTGATGCAAGTGATTTTGCAGTTGGAGCCGTCTTAGGTCAAAAAGATGGTAAAAACTTTCACCCGATCTACTTCGCAAGCAAAACCCTTAACCCAGCTCAACAAAAATACACCGTAACCGAAAAAGAGCTTATGGCTATAGTTTTTGCATTCGACAAATTCAAATCATATCTTATTCTATCAAAAACTATTGTTCACACCGATCATTCAGCTCTAAAGCACTTATTCAAGAAACAAGATGCTAAACCATGCCTTATTCGATGGATTTTACTCTTACAAGAATTTAACATAGAAATCAAGGATAGAAAAGGAACAGAAAATGTTGCTGCTGACCATTTATCTCGAATTGAAAATGACAAGTCAAGCGATGACAATGATGTTGATGATAACTTTCCTAGAGAAACTCTTATGGAAATCAATACCAAAGATGAACCTTGGTTCGCAGACTTTGCAAACCATTTGGTAGCTGATATTATACCAAAAGAGATGACGTATCAACAAAAGAACAAATTCTTCTCTAACCTCAAACATTACTTTTGGGAAGAACCTTACCTTTTCAAAGTATGTTATGACGGTGTAACATTCCGTATTTAAGGTCACTACTTACTCCGAGCTTTGATTCTATTTTCATTTTTAAGCGAGTTATTAATTTTACGTTTACCCGATTTAGTAAGATTTTTCTCGTTTTTAGCTTTGCGTAAGCCGTATTTAGAAATCTATTCATTCTTCGCATCGTAAGTGATTTAATAACCTCAAAATATTCCCCGATGATTATAATTCTCATCATTTACATTTTCCGTTGTGTTTCGTGTTTACGAATTTTCTTGCTAAAACTCGCGTTTTTACCTTAAACCTTACCTTTTCTTAATTATACCTTACACAATACTTTAATTATTACTTCATAAATCACAGACATAATCATATAAAATGACTCAAAAGAGACGTTTTTAAAAGATACGTTATCATTCATTTAAAATCAGAGTTTTACAAAGGCAGGTCCTAAAATCTAGAAACATAAAATGTGACTGATAACAAGTTTTAGCCATCTTCAAGTCCATGCCACTCCATGCCATAAGTTGCTCAGTTACCTGGGATAAACATGCATAAAAAGGGTCAACACAAAGGTTGAGTGAAATTCATAGGTTTGAAATGTAATAGTTGAATACAAGTCATCATAAGAGATTGTGGGTTACGTTGTTATATAAGTCTTAATAATTTGTAATGTAGATACGGTTATTATGGAAAACAGTTGTATGCAAGTTATTATAATGGTAATAATTGCAACGAATACAATTAACATGGAAAATGGTAACATTATTATTGTACCTAAGCTAATGACACCAATTTCGTTAACAGGGATAGATACCGTAAGTGATATTGGTTAGGGACAGATGTCCCCGTGGAAAAGGTACCTTACCAAGGTTACCTATTAGGAAAAATATAGTGCGTTTGGCTACCCCAAGCATGGGTATACAAACGGGAGCCGTCACCCCCAATAGATTTATTCACAATACTTGCGTTTACTCGTAAGTAATTAATGGTTCATGATATGGAATGATGGCACTGAAAGTTCTTAGGCAATAATAGACTGGATAGGCATACATATCTGGATATGAATAAAAGTTGGAAAAAACACTTTCATTCATGGTAAAAATAATCATTTGTCAAAATTCATAGTTTAAGCATGTATCCCCTTCGGGGTTTATAAAGCTGTAAAATAAGTAAGTGCAAGGTTATGAAAACCTTCAGGATCAGATGGAGTCTAGTTGAAAAATTAGTTTATGCATGTATCCCCCTTTTTTCGCGGCAATGCGTTTTTTGTTTTTTTTTTTATTTTTTTGTATTTTCTTTTTTTACGTAATTATTTGAAGATTGAAATGCCGAGGCTTATGAACTCAACTATAGGTAGTTGTAAAAATATTCCAAAATAAAGCTGAAGGCTTTATCACAATCTTAAACATGGGAAGGTTGATATAGCAAATGATAGTATACAGCCACGTCACACAAACTGAGTAAAATTTGTAAAAGTCTTAGGAAGATTGTACTTCTAGAACTTATGGTTATTAAGAGTTTTAATATTGTTCTGAGTTTGATGGAGATTTTGGAATTCTTGTATCACCGTTCGAGCATCATATTTCAGGAAGTCATTCAGTAAACGTTTGAGGAGCTAGGGCACTTTAAATCTTCAACCCAACAACTCAGTCAAAATGTAATACCAAGATGAAACATCTTAATATGAAGCTCTCTAGTATTGTGATACGATATAGATTCAGAACAGGATAGTTATAACATAATCAGTTTTATCCGTTTTATTCAATAACTAGAAATGATAAGCACGTCAAACGTTAATTAAATGTTCATGTCTTGTAACGGTTTTAAAACGCTATTTATACTTTTTAAAATGTTACTTTTTAGACCTTTTAAGAAGAAAAATGGGAAAATATACCTTTAGAGTTTGCACTTTTACAAGTTTGGTCCTTCTAGTTTAAAAGATGTACAAAGTAAACCTTGCACTTTGGAACGTGACATAGTAGATCCCTATAGTTATAACTTTGATAAAATGACATTTTGAGTCCCTTTAGTTATAAGTTTCTGAAAGTTAGAATATATACCCCTTGAATGCGAATACTTTTGCAAAAAAGTCAGTGAATGACCATGCACTTTCTTATATTTAACATTCCAAAAGATATTTGAGGTTTATAGCTTATTAATATAAGGCTATAAATATGAAGGTTTAACGTATACGAAAGTTCTAGTTTAAAACGACTCGTTATGCTAGAATCAATAATGGGTCAAATTAGGGTTTTTAAAACGAAAACACGCGGCGTTTTAAGCTCACTTTTTCAAAGACTAATAAAGGTGTATTATAATATCATTATATAAGCTTATTAGAATATCTTATAACTTTAGTTTACAAGATTAGCTTATAGATTTAAGAAAAATACAAAATTAGGGTTTCGTGAGCTCGGTTTGGTATCAAAAGGTTAAAACACATATGTTTTTGATTCAAAGCTTTTAACATTGTTTTTGCATGATTCATATGTACATTATGAGGGTTTATGAAAAAAAGAATGTGAGCTTATTGGTTTTGAGTTTTATACGCTTGAAATACGGGTCTAAATCAGGACTTTTAGTTCGTACGCCAAGAATAATCGACTTCGGGGCTTTATAAGATTCATTTTTCTTGCTTCTCGGCTTCTATTCTGAGCTTAGGGGCTTCTTAGGACCTTCTTGAGCAAATTATTGCTGCTATTATGGGTTATATAAACAAGAAGTGGGGGATGGGTTAGAATGAAGGGTTATAAGCCTAATTTATACTCGAATTCAACTTAGAGGCCAAGGAAACTTAGTGTCCAAGCTTAGGATAGGTGGGCTGATGTAGAGAGGCTATGGACTGAGTTGGAGAGACTAGGTAGTGAATACGCAAGTTAGAAATTATAGAAAAGGATGTTGATCATCCTTTTGGTGTCGCGGCTATACATGGAGCAACAAGGGAGATGTGGCTTGATTTATGGCCAAGTAATGGAAGAGAGGAGCTTGTAAGATGCTATATGATGTAGTAGTGAGGTCATAGAGGTGCTTGTTTGCATAGTTAAGTTTTAAAATAGGTAGAATTAAGTAAAAAGGTACGCGGGTTTAAGTAAAGTGGGTTAGGGCAGGGTTTGGGTTTTTAAGCTTCAATTTCGTGTGCATTTATTAGTGATGATAGATTACATATCAAGTTACCTTCAACTTGAGAGGATCTTCAACACAAACAAAACATTACAAATAAAAGACATGATAAAATTGTGCCCTCTCATGTAATAAGACATATCTATGAACAAAATTACCTACTTATCATTTACTCAGTTCATCAATTAATTACACAAATGGTAATGAATCAAACTGAAATAATCAAAGAACAAAGAAACTAGGGTTTCAATATTTCAAAAAATTATGAAAATCCTAAGGGCGCGTTTGGTTTATTCTCATGAATCACAATGACTATCGGTTTGAAAATGTTGTATGAGATTTGCTATTTTAATTCCATTATCAATGTTTGGTTTCATATAAAAAGGGGTAAAACATTTTATGTGGGCTATATTTAACTAGCATTAAAAATATTAAAAACCCAAGTGGGCTCCATTAACAATGAAAGAAAAAAGCATGCTGCAAATAATTATAGTGAAAAAATTGTAGGTCTCACATGAATGGGTATGACACTTACATTTTAATACCTAAATAATTAAACAAACATCTTTAATGAGTATCATTGTCATAGTATAATTCCAAATCACATCAAACAAACGGGCCCTAAATTTCCATCATGTTTAGGATATACTCACATGGTATTATCATAAAAAAAATTAGAGAGTTAGTAAAAGAATGTGAAAGATGGTTTACCTTGTTTTGTGACAATGGTTGTGCCGGTGTTATCGTGTCGAGAGATAAAAAAGGGGGAAAATGGATCTATTATAAATATTATACTATTGATATTATATTTTAGATTTGTAATGAGTAGTTTAATGTAAATAGATTATAAATTACATGTAAAGTCTTTTTTATTAAAGCCATGACAAAAGTCGACTGAAAAGCCATGACCAATGGTACCAACCAATACACTCTAAAACTAAGCAATTCAAATTACAAAAAGTTTTCTTCTTTCTTCACAATTAACGCAAGCTGTAAATATGAATAGCCATACGTGACATACATGAGCTTTTAGCAATACGAACAACCATACCTCGAGAACCTTTAAGATATCTTAAGATCCTAAAAGCAGTTTTGACATGAGATTTAAGAGGACATCGCATAAACTGACTTAAGCAATGGACAACATAAGAAATAGAGATGTTGCATTATGTTATGGGGATTTTGTATATTTTGTCTTGTTGATGCATGCACATTCAAAGTCTTGGTTTATAGTCCATATGGTTGCGAAAAGATTTGCCACCTAAAGAAAGAATGATAATGTTGATCCTTTCTTTGTGACGATTATCATTCAATCCAACAAAGTTAGATTGGTGGGTATATGTTAGTCATGGCTGAAAAACCCAAATCAAAACTGGAACTTAAATGACAACAACTATTAGATTATATAATGGCCCAAGCCCATTTGTGGACTTCGGAACTTACTTAAAGCTGTGATACCATGTAAAATAGCAAAGAGATTATTATTGAATTGTGTTTTTTTGTGACATTACCTAATGAGATATCATCTCTATTTATAATAAAACATTACTTAAAAAATAAGATAACTAACGCTAAACCTAATGGACCCAAGCCCACAATCGGGTTTGGGCCATAATCTAATCGTCTAACACTGATCGCTCCATATCCCCCGCAAGTTGAAAACGGCAGCCTATCCAAGATCTGGACGGACAAACTGCAATGAATGTTGAAAGCCGCTTCTTCTTTTCCTCATCTTTTTTTTGTTTGTTTGAGCGGAAGCATAATTGTATTTGGCGGCATAGTTTTCTATTGATTGTGGCGTCCTCCTTTTCGTACTATTTTACGTCATGGCTTGCTTTGCCTTTAGGAGGGAGCGGCAATTTGATGACCAACTTTTGTTGTTAACGACAATGATCTTCGCCAATGAAAACAAATAGATGATGAAGAAAAAATATAGTTGATCGAATGCAACTCAACACGTATTTTCTTTTGGTTTGATCCTCAAACCTAGGTGGCTAAGTTGAGCGGCCTCTTTTATGCCACCCCGTCAAACCCTAGCCGTCAACTTTTATCCCTTTTAAAAAAATATCCATGCTTTGCTTTATATTTATGTTTCTTTTCTTTTTATTGTTGTTGCATGACGAAGATTCAACTCCGCTTGCTGTCAGATATCGTCATCAAAATTAATTATTTCTTATTGCTTTTGCTTTGTTATCGCTTTGTTTTGCTTTTTCCATTGGCGATGAAGATTTTGCTCCGCTTGCTGTCGAAGAACTGCATCAACAAAAGTTTTATTGTTTAATGTTTATTTAGCTTTCTCATCCAATCCGAGCTTTCCCGATTTCGCTGCTCGGATTGCGGGGGAGTATTAGATTATATAATGGCCCAAGCCCGTCTGTGGGCTTCGGATACATTTGGATTTCTATGTATGTTGCATTATAAATACCTTATCAATAAACATAATACGATACAGGTGTTCATCATCTAATAAAAACGTGGATGTGTACAAAACACAATAGTTTCAAAATCACCTCTCGTAATCCCAATTCCCATAGATCGACAAAATCTATTTGTGGTCGTTGCCCAACATAGCCATCAACCAAATGACTAAGACTGACTTTGGGCGCAATGAAGACAACCCCTTTTTAGTGCAACAAACAACATCACTATTGGGAGTGCGGGTACTATGTGATGAAGTGGATGCATCAGTTTGTAACCCATCAACAACACGCATTCCCCAAAACAGTAAGTAACTTATAAAAGCATTCATATAGGCGAATATATTGTTTTTACTTTGTGACTATTTTTTGTGTGTGTTGAGATATTGATAGGAAAATGATGTTTTTGGTAGAGAAGTGTGTGTTGAGATGTTAAAATGAAGTGTTATTTATAGTAAAAAGTAGGTATAATTTAAAAAAATAATATAAAAATGTAATTGTTTTGAAAAAATATCCGTTACATACTAAATTTTATACAACGGTTATATTCAAAAAGTTGTTTAGCATTTTCTCGCTCACTTCAACGGCGAATTGGCATTTGGCGAAGAACGGCGAGGGGGTCGGTGTGGTGGCGAGCGAAATGCGAGCCGCCACGTCAAAATGGCGAGCTGCCCTCGCCACCGTTTACTCTTACCACACACAAGTCTTGATGTAATCTAAATCAAACGTTAGAAATTGATGTAGAACATTAATACTACTAGTATTTGCTTCAAGTAGCGGGCACAATGTTTCCTTTTTTCTCCTCTAAATAGTCTTGCATTTCTTTCATTTCAGAAAAAGTAAATAGCAGTTCCAAGAGAAATCCTTCTAACAATACTCCATACAGCATTATTGTTCCTCAAACTGCTCATTTCTTGGATTTTATCATTCTAGCAATCAGGTAGTTGCTTAATATTCATACTCTTTTGAATTTCTCTCCACACTGTCTTTGAATATTCACATTAAAAAAAGAGATGCCTATGAGAACCACTAATGGTTTGGCATAAAGTGCATTTTATATCAACATTTGGATTCCATTTGAGAAGTCTATCCCGAGTGCTTAATCTCCCATGGATTGCCACCCATAAAATGAATACATGTTTTGAGATACACTATGAAAACCACAATAAAGAGTACCACTTAACTTGTTAGCTTTTCTCTTCAGTAATAACATAACCAACATCACAATCAAAACATGTCACACTTAAACATAAATATACACCATAAAACTAAAATAATACACACACACATAGAACAACACCTTCCACACCTTTCAAAACCCGTTCCGATTTATTCCATTTGTACATCTAAGACGCGTCTTTCATGTGCAGGGTAATAAGGAGCACGCGTCGAAGGTCATGTTAGGTCAACCTAAGACGCGTTGATGATGGCTTATTACCATCAGTCTTGACTTTATATCGTGTGTTTAAATACTAGAAAACGGCCGAGTTCTCCCATTTTATAGACATAAGACGCGTCTTTCATGTGTCAGGGTAACACGGAGCACGCTCGAAGGCTAAGTCTGAATGATAGAGGTAATAGTGATCAACATAATTACCTTCCACAACTCGGTCATCTGAACGTCCGAGTTCTCTAATTTATACACCTAAGACGCGTATTTCATGAGTCGGGGTAATAAGGAGCGAGCGTCAAAAGTCGTGTCAGTTGAGCCGAAGACGCGTTGGTGGTGGCTTATTCATGCTTAACATGATACGACCCTGTTAGGGGTTGTATCGGGATATGGCACCACTTTTAGCGTGTGCGAGCTCCATATGAAAATAGAAAGAAGAATGAGAGAATTATTGATCTTTAACTTGATTCCTTAAAACAAAAGAGTACAACGAGTAATAGCTAAATGGGTCATGAGCCAATTATGACTTTCCTAAACAAATAGTCAAACGCATTGAATACGAAGACATTCCTAAACAATGACTGTTGATTTTTGACTATTGACTTGACTACAAGATAAACATTGACTTTTGACACTTTTCTAATACGACTCACACATATCCTAAACACATATCCTAGACAATAGATAAGTACGATGGTTATCTCAACCCATCACGAACCGTCTTCTGCTGCCACGACCAATAACCTTTTTCCTCTTCCGCTACCTTGGACATAACACTTCACTCTTTTCCTTCTTCCACCATCCGCTGCCCAAGGCGTAACATTCCTCACTCTTTGTTGATGTTTTCCCCATTTCGAACAGTCTCACGTGATAGGGAACACCAACTTGGACTTGTTTCAAATCTCACAAGGAAAACTATATATGAAAATGGGTCATTCATTAATCTAGCTAGGACCTTTTGCATTTGATTTGGTTAGGTATCATTCACTTTTCGTTTCAAAAGATATTAAAATTGATTCACATTTCATAATCTTACTTGACCCAAAATCATGAACAACGCTTAATTTCTTGTCGATTAGTCATGCCGCATATGTTACATACATCTAAGTCATAGATGGAAATGTTCAAGAGCGTGCCCAAGATATCTTCAACCTATTCGTGCCATACGAAACTAAGATAAGGCTGCAAACAAGTCATGCTTTTATCAAGTAACTCGAGCTCGAAGAGCTTGAGCTTGAGCCGAGCTAATATCAAGCTCAAAGTCCGAGTCCATGCCTAATAAACCAGCTCGAAACACATAAAGAGTTGAGCTCAAGCTTTTAATAGCTCGAGCTTTTATCTAGCTTTTTGAGCTACTAAGAACATATATATTTTTATTATACATATTTATATAAACAAAATAAAGGCTAACATGAATATTGGTATAATTATTAAATATTTGTACAAAGACTATTTAAACCTTAATTCTCTTGAATGATTTGTATACGTTCTTTGCTTTGAGTTTATCGCTTATTTTCTTGAATTTATTGACGTGTATGGTTTCGAATTTAATGTTTATATAAAAATTAAATTTTCAAATCGAGCTCAAGCCTAGATTGATTAAAGATCATCAATTTATCAAGGTAAATTCAAGCTCAACTCATAATTTTCGAGCCGAACTCAAACCTAAGCTCGGCTTACAACTCTACCTTCAAAGGATGAACTATATGATCGTCCTTCGACCATTACCCTTAGAGGGCCGGGTATCCTCACGTCATGGCTTCAAGCCATGGCCAGAAAGTGCTGACACGTCACCGAAATCTCTCACGGCACCACACTATCACATGACACCAAAAACAGGCTCCCTCATTGGCACCACGTGGGAGATTTTTTTTTATTAATATATATAAATTTAGGACTAACGGTGTAAACAAAACAATGACTAACGGTGAAAGAAAAACACTAACAAAGACTTATAAAAGTAAACTTTCATAACAACAAGGTTTAAAGTTATAAAAAATAAAAAATTACAAGTCTCCTTCTTCCTCCTTTACCAGGACGAACCTGCATCTTCATCTATAAAAAAACTTGGAAAACAAAATTAACCACATACAAAATTTTAAACACACAGCCCTCTACACACAAAATTAAACACACACAAACGTAAAACACACACACATAAACACAACAACAAAAAAAAAAAGAAAAAAAAAAAGAAAACTCCATGGCGTGGCCTCAAGCTGTCGGCGCGAGGCACGACGACGCCAGCCATGGTGTCGATGGCACGAGGATCCCTTGAGTTGGTGCGATGGCGCCAAGCCACTACCCAAGAATACCCTATGCTCTTATAGACCGTATGAACCTTATTTTGTACAACTAGTCGCACTTTGCTTATACCGTAAGCCTAGATTCGTAAGAATCACCTATCACATATGAAACGCATTTAGTCACTTTTAGCCAGAGCCGTATTCAAATGTCCGTCAAATTTAAAAATTGCAAAAAACGTCTTTATTTTGAAGGTTTGGTTCCACATTTTTTATTTCGGCTTCAGTTTACGAGCAATAATAAAAAAAATATTTTTTTTTATTTCGGTTTCAGTTTACGAGCAATAATTAAAAAAAATTAAAAATATTAAATTTTTTTTAATTTCGGTTTCAGTTTATGAGCAATAATAAATAATTTTAAAAATTTTAAATTTTTTTTATTTCGGTTTCAGTTGACGAGCAATAATAAGAATTAAAAAAAAAATTATTTCGGCTTCAGTTTACGAGCAATAATAAAAAATATATTAAACTTTAAAAATTTATAAAAATAATTTTTTTATTATTGCTCGTAAACTGAAACCGAAATAAACAATAATTTAATTTTTAAATTTTTTATTATTGCTCGTAAACTGAAACCTACATAAAAAAATTTAAAATATTAAATTTTTTTTTTATTATTGCTCGTAAACTGAAACCGAAATAAAAAAAATTAATAATTTTTTAATTATTTTATTGCTTGTAAACTAAAACCGAAATAAAAAAAATTAAAATTTTTAATTTTTTTGTATTGCTCATAAACTGAAACCGAAATAAAAAAAATTAATAATTTTTTAATTTTTTTATTGCTTGTAAACTAAATCGAAATAAAAAAATTTAAAATTAATTTTTTTTGTTTATTCCTCGTAAACTGAAACTGAAATAAAAAAAATTAATTTTTAAATTTTTTTTAATTATTGCTCTTAAACTTCAAACGAAATAAAAAAATAATTTTTTTTTTATTATTGCTTGTAAACTGAAACCGAATTAAAAAAATTCTTACAGATTTTTTTTAAAATTTTAAATATTTTTTATTGTTGCAAAAATGGTCCTTGTGGTTTGGCCAAATTGCAGAGGGGTATTTTAGTCATTTCAAGTCGACCAAAGACCAAAAGTGGAACCAAACCTTGAAAATAAGAACGTTTTTTGCAATTTTGAAATTTGACAGACCAAATATGCAATTTGGCCAAACAACAAGGACCATTTTCGCAATTTACTTTATTTTCGGGCTTCAAAATTTGCTTTTAATATCAAAATGTTAACACATGAAATTATGTTCTAATATTTGTTAAAATTTACTTCAAGTGGCTCAGAGTAATGAAAAACTCATAAAAAGACTAAAGCTAGATGCCAATATATCTTTATCGTGATATTTAGTTATTTTATAAACTTTCGCACATGACCTTCGCTAGCCCAACTACTGCTTTTTTTAGAACGGCATTTTTTTTAGTATCTCACAATATATTTCACACATGCCTCCAGCGAGGCTTAGAGAACTCACATACCCAAAAATACTCTTAGTGACCAACTGAGCTTGCCCAGTTTGTTGCCCAACTACTGCTTTTAGCCAACATTAATTCAAGAAAATATATAACAACACTTCTGTTTTATCATAATGAGATCCGATTGGTGAGTCGAGGATAAACCATGTGACATGGAAAATGATGGGAGTTGTTTTATGTTGATAACTGTCAATGTAACGATCCACCGTTGGGACTACCAGAGGGTTCTCGTTTCACTACAACATTAACCGCTATCCCCAGCGACATTTTGGGGGATTCCCCGGCGACTTCTCGCTGGGGATACCTTTCCCTGGCGACTTGTCATTGGGGAATCGTCGCTGGGGAACGCTCGCTAGGGATACGTTCCCCAGCGACAAGGTGGGTCCTACGTCTTTTTTCAGTCAAGTAATTAGTGCCACTGTGGCACATATTCCCCGGCGACATGTCGCTGGGGAATGTCCAAGTTAAAATTAAGTAATTAAGACACTTAATTAAGTGATTAGTTAATTGGGCACTATCCCCGGCGACAAGTCGCTGGGGATAGTGTTCCTTATACTTTGACTTGTCAACGTACAAGAGAAAATTTTAAAGCTATCCCCGGCGACATGTCGCCGGGGAATAGTCTGCATTTTTTTTAAATGCAGCCTGCACAGCAGGCGATTTCCAGATTTTTTCCGGAAAAAAAACTACCAAACATCAAACCTGTACCAAAACCTATATAAACTCATCACAACTTGTAACAAAACACAATACAATATAACGGATCAACGCAATACAAATACATCACAACTTGTACCAAAACCAAAACATAATAAAGCTAAATTGTCCAAAATCCGAATAAGTCTACAAAACGTTGCTTCCTAGTCATAAACGGGGCTTACAAGTCAATATTCAACATGATAGGATAGGGAAACAAGTGTTTACATACATAATATAGAACAACACCGAGGCATATGGAACATTTTGCATGCACTTCAACTCAGCAGGATTTAGAGGCACCTTGTGATTTACTCTATCTAAGCTTATCTTGCATGAGGGATATTCCACGTTTGAATTCTCCATGTGAAATCGCTTAAGATTTTTTTGTTATAAAGCACTTTGACCTTAAGCGGGAATCAAACCGTCGTGATTTATCTATATAGATTTTGATTCCAAGAATATATATGCTGCTTCAACTAAATCTTTCATAGGCAAAACACTTTCCAAGTAGGATTTAAATTTGTAACATTGATGTTGTTTCCCATGTTCAATATGTTCGTGACATACAAGATTCAGGAAAGTGACATTACTCCCACTTACTTGTAGATATACACATGGCTCATCAGCATTTTGGACTAAAACCAAAATTTCTTAATTCATCATCAAAACGCATATTCCATTGCTTGATGTTTGCTTAATCCATAATGGAACGTTTTCAGCTGCATACTCGGTTTGGATATTTGGATGACAAAACCCTTCAGGTTGCTCCATGTAAACCTTCTTCTATTGAGCTATTCCATTGAGGAAGGCTGTTTTGACATCCATTTGACAAATCTTATTGTCATAGTACGCAGCTATGGCTACAAGAATCCTAATAGCTCTAAATGTCTGCAAACAAAAAATAAAAATAAAAAAAATACAAAAAAAATAATAAAAAACAGGTGAAGAGGTTTTCCTCATAATCAATCCCTAGGGTTTGAGTGAAGCCCTTCGCTACAAGACGAGCTTTATAGGTGTGTACAGCACCATCCATGTCGGTCTTTTTCTTATAAGAGCCATTGTACCAACGGGGGTTATTTTTGCCATTAGGAGGGAAGTTCAATACAAGATCAAACTTTGTTGTCCTTTCATGGATTGCATTTCCTACAGTCATATGCATTAAAGTGCCATTTATCAGACTCAAGATCTAACAATGCAGCTTTATAGTTAGCGGGTTTCACGAGAATCCCCACTAAACTCATGTTCCTCAACATCGATGTTAAACACATTCGATTCTATGGACGGCGTGTCACTTGTGGGGACCTACGAATGGGAATGATATCACTTGAGGTTCATCCATTTCAGATCATCCTATTTCATGATTTAAGCTAGTGTCTTTAGAAGGATGCGGATCTTCTTCTTGATTAATTTCATGATCTTCTTAGACTCCATTTGCTTCTTGATTATAAGACCATTTCTCTAGGAATTCAGCATTCGAGCAACAAGGACTTTGTTTGGGTGGGTAGTAGAAGTATATCCCATTGTTTCCTTTGGGCTATACTATGAAGATACAATAATAGACCTGGGGTTCTAACTTGTCTGGCTGGTAAGAGTATCTCGATTAATCTAAGTGCCTCTCAATCCCACAAGACTTTTAAGTAAGACAGCTTAGGGGTTTGGCCATCTGCATTACTTAGTATGTGTCTTTTAAACCTTCTTAGTTGGAACCATATTGAGAAATGCGTGCAGCAGTCTCAAGAGTTTAATCCCAAAACAGACTTTGGGAAGAAAAGGGGGTTTGTTTTAACTCATCATAGATCGAACCATATCCAGTAGGGTTCTGTTTCTCCACTCCGACACACCACTGTGTTGTGGAGTGTAAGGAGGAGTATGATGGGCGATAATCCTATGATCCTTGAGATGATCCAAAAACTTTTGACTATTCTTACTCGCCCCCTCGATAGAATCGTAACGATTTTTATGGTCTGCGACGTTGAATTTCTATTCCTTTTGAAAAACACTTTTGAAAAGTTCAAACCACTTAATGTTTTGTTTTACAAGTAACATAACCATAAGACTAAAAGTCGTCAGTGAAAAGTGAAGAAGTAGCTTGCTCCTTGCCTTGAAGTGATCTTCAAATGGGCCACATACATCTGTGTTGTATTATGTCCCAATGTAAGTCTTTGGCCCTTTCCACTTGATTGTGTAAGGTTTTCTTGCCTTTTCTCCAGGACATACAAGGAACACATTTTTCAAAAGCCAAGGGTTCAGTTGAATTGTAAGTCCAAATCGTGTGGAAACTTTTCAATGGTTTATTGCATGATTGATTCCAAACGACATGCACTAGAGGAGCAGGAGTTCCAAGTCTTGCTTGGCTCTTTTGTTGCTTACAGTATATATAGAACTTTCATTTGCATAAGAATTAGACAAATCAATTTCAAAAATACCATCCCTTGGGATAACACTAAAATAAACCATGTTATTCTTAGAAACTTGAATTGTATTATTCACGAAGCGGTTAATAAAACCATCTTCGTACAAACGGGAAACTGAAATTCTCCTCTGGTAATAGAAGGAGCATAATGACAATTGTTCAAAACAATAACTAATCCACTAGGAAGAGATAAATCAAAGTTGCCAATTGCTTCTACAGCTTCACGTTGACCATTGCCCACGTACAAGCTAAGAGGACCCGACTTCAGTTTCCTACTTGCCCTTAGACCCTGCGTTGTATTACAAATATGAGTACCACAACCAGTGTCATAGATCCATGATCTATTAAGGAAAGTATTGAGTTCTATAACGAAGATACCTGAACCACCACCAGCTCCAGAGGCTGCGTTCTTTTTCTTCTTTAGCAACTCGGCTAAGTACTGAGGACAGTTCCTCTTCCAATGTTGTTAGTTTTGATAAAAATGTATCTAGTCACTTTTAGCCAGAGCCGTGTTCGAAGGTCCGTCAAATTTCAAAATTGCAAAAAACGTCTTTATTTTGAAGGTTTGGTTTCACTTTTGGTCCTTGGTCGACTTGAAATGACTAAAATACCCTCTGCAAATTAGCCAAACCATAAGGACCATTTTTGCAATAATAAAAATGTTTTTTAAAAAAATTAAAAAAAATCTGTAAGAAATTTTTTTTTAATTTTTTTTATTTCGGTTTCTGTTTAGGAGCAATAATAAAAAAAATATTTTTTTATTTCGGTTTCAGTTTACGAGCAATAATTAAAAAAAATTTAAAATTTTTTTTTTTTTTTTTAATTTCGGTTTCAGTTTATGAGCAATAATAAAAAAAATTAAATTAAATTTTTTTTTATTTCGGTTTCAGTTGACGAGCAATAATAAGAATTAAAAAAAAATTATTTCGGTTTTAGTTTACGAGCAATAATAAAAATATATTAAACTTTAAAAATTTATAAAAAATTAAATTTTTTTTTATTATTGCTCGTAAACTGAAACCGAAATAAACAATAATTTAATTTTTAAAATTTTTAATTATTGCTCGTAAAATGAAACCTACATAAAAAATTAATTTTTAAAAAAAAATATTTTTTTATTATTGCTCGTAAACTGAAACCGAAATAAAAAAAATTAATAATTTTTTATTTTTTTATTGCTTGTAAACTAAAACCGAAATAAAAAAAATTAAATTTTTTAATTTTTTTTATTATTCCTCGTAAACTGAAACCGAAATAAATTTTTTTTTTAATTATTGCTTTTAAACTTCACGACCGTAAATCTATTCTCAAAATAATTTTAAATTGTTTTATTAATGAATCGTAAATGAAACCGATTAAAATAATTCTTTACAGACTTTTTTTAAAATTTTCAATATTTTTTATTGTTGCTAAAAAATGGTCCTTTGTGGTTTGGCAATTGAATAGGGGTTATTTTGGTCATTTCAGTCGACCAAAGGACCAAAAGTGGGAACCAATCTTGAAAATAAGAACGTTTTTTGGAACTTTTGAAATTTGGACAGCCAAAATCTGCAAATTTGGCCAATCTTAACAAGGACCATTTTCGCAATTTACTTTATTTTCGGGCTTCAAAATTTGCTTTTAATATCAAAATGTTAATGATACATGAAATTATGTTCTAATATTTGTTAAAATTTACTTCAAGTGGCTCAGAGTAATGAAAAACTCATAAAAAGACTAAAGCTAGAGGCCAATATATCTTTATCGTGATATTTAGTTATTTTATAAACTTTCGCACATGACCTTCGCTAGCCCAACTACTGCTTTTTTTAGAACTGCAATTTTTTCAGTATCTCACGATATATTTCACACATGCCTCCAGCGAGGCTTGAACCCATAACCTCTAGGTTGGTGGGGAACTTACATACCCAAAGATACCCTTAGTGACCAACTAAGTTTGCCCAGTTTGTTGCCCAACTACTGCTTTTAGCCAACATTAATTCAAGAAAATATATAACGACATTTCTGTTTTATCATAATGAGATCCGATTGGTGAGTCGAGGATAAACCATGTGAAATGGAAAATGATGGTTTTTTTTTTTTTTTTACTATTTCTTTTTTTTTAGGTTTGTTGAGTTATAGCTTTTCCTTATCCCTTAACCTTTTTCTCTCTTTTGATAATCTTCTTTACATTCTTCACTAGCTTTTCCTTATACTTTTGGTTTTCTTGCACCGGAGGCGATGAAGCTACTCAGTCGAGTTCAACGGGTTATGCACAACAATGTTATGACACATAGATTCACGGATGTGGTTTTTAAACGTATTGGCTTTGCAATCCAAAAAGGGCTAGCGACGCAGCTTGTGCCGCTTGCCTTCACAATTTGTAAAATCCAATTATTTATTTAAAATGGATATAGCTCGAAATAATTTTATTATTAATCACACAAATACCCTCTCATGAAAAAACAAATATATTTCATTATCAAGTTTTATTGACAATAGACACAATGGGGTCTAGTATTAATTAAAGCGAAAGTTTAACAATAATCATCAAGAATATAAGAGTAAGTGTAATAAGGGAGTTTCATGATGCGATTAACGCTACTACATGAGCGTCAACTTCACAACCAAAATATACTCTACTTAAACATATATATACCTTATCAGAATCAAACAAACTCAAAACTTGATCGTGAAGTCGACCGAGTCTTGTATTACTTTGATTCAAGACGCATCAAAGCTAGGTGGTGTAATAAGGACGAACGCGGTCAAGGTGGTCCAAGACTCGGTGACGCCAATTACTGTTAGGTCTAAATTTATTTTATTATGGTAAGTTTATATATGTATGGTGTAATGTACTTGACCTCGTTTTAGTATAACCACAAACCTTGAAAGACACAAAAACACAATGTATATTCTTGTCTCCGCTATAACCTATGCAACAAGAACAAAAGTTTGGATTATTTTATATAGTGACATTTCTACAACCAATGTAAAAAAAAGATATTGGAGGTGGTGAAAAACTTTGAAGATAACATCAAATTAAGGTTTTGTTTGTTTTTTAGAGGTTTTACCTCTTAATCTACAAACCATGTCTGCAGAAGAAGAGATACCTCTAAAGTCTTCATCTGCATAAAAAAGACCGTTTGTTTTTGTTCTAATTAAGTACTTCTTTCATTTTTGTTCTAAACGTAAAAAACTGACGCAAACGTAAAAAACTGATGAAAACGTAAAAAAACTGACGATAACGTAAAAAAACAGACGAAAACGTAAAATAACTGACGAAAACGTAAAAAACAGACGAAAACGTAAAAAACTGACGCAAATGTAAAAAAATTGACGCAATCGTAAAAAAACTGACGTAAACCTAAAAAAAACTAAAGAAAACGTAAAATAAAACTGACAAAAACCTAAAATAACTGACGAAAACGTAAAAAAACAGACAAAAACGTAAAAAAAACTGACGAAAACGTAAAATAACTGACGAAAACGTAAAATAACTGACCAAAACGTAAAAAAACAGACGAAAACGTAAAAAACACTAGTAAAAAGATAAAGAAACAAAAATGAAAGAATTACTTCAAGAGAGAAAAAAACAAATGGTCTTCTTTGCAAATGCCACTACTTTTCCCGAATAGTATGTAAAAATACATAACTACTATACTATTATATAAATAACCTATGTTATTCATTATTGGGTTGTTACAGTCATGTCTTCATCCCCTCACTCTACTATCATCTCTTCTGATTCCGATATTAATGATGCTATTCCACCACCCCAAGTTATTATTGCTCTACCAGCTGTTTTACCATCATCTCTAGTATTATCACTATCACCAATGTTTGATTCTTGAGATTCCTTTCCTTCCAAGGAAATTTCACCACCTAAAGACACTGAGACTCCTGTTGGATCACCTATTCCAATATCTCCATCTTCATCAATAGGATCTTCATCACCAGTTAGGTCAACTACATCACCACCAGACTATCTCTTTGATGAGTCTATCTTCGCGGAGTTAGATAATTTACTATGGATCATATCACAACCACTAGGAAGTGAACCAGACCCCGAGGAACCTAATACTCATTAGAACGTTCATCTCTGGATATCCTCCATGATTATATTTGGATTCGTCATCAAAAGACTTCTAAACAAGATATAAGAACTCAAGGGAGAACCACCATATTAGATCTACGTCGTTTTCAACTTTCTAGAATTCAACCACTGGATGTGTGGTATAAATAATGACGCTTGTCAAAATTTTGACAATGTAAAAATTATAGACAAGTTATTTATAACTTAATACAGTGGTGATTTCATTATACCTCGTCGTTTCATGATACCAATTGTGTATCCTATATCCTGTAGTATGATGACTCATATCTCTATCCGGATTACTATAATTCTCTTACCATCTGATTTTCTCAAATCTTTGTAATAAGAAACACTAAGCCTCCTATTGGATCACTCATTTCATTATTTCCGTGTCTATCTCTCGAAGTCTTAAATTCTAAAATTTTCTGTTATATCCTGCAACGTAATAACAAGGAAACACACAAGAATCTATACAATGTCAAATGATTCAATACCACTAGGTATGAAAATTTTGACAAAGACTTATGATAGCATTCTTATTCGATGTTGACTTTTAAAGGTTAATGGATAACGATTCTTTACGATCAGAGTAGTGCAGCGGAAGTGTGGTAGGCCCATAACCCGCAGGTCCCATAAATCGAAGTATTCCATCCACCCAGGCCCTGACAAGATATATTAGAATCTAGAGAAATTCTATTGGCTGTCATCAAGAGGTGTGGTCTTGGAAATAAGTAGACGTGTGAAATGAGGCAATTATAATTATGGTGCACAACATAATTATAAATGCATCACACACGTGGACTTGTGACCTTGATTAGCCTAACATAAAGATCAAATTCATGCCCAGTACCTACATCTATTCCCAAACAATACCACTACAACTTTCAACTAAATCTCGGGACGAGATTTCTTTAAGGGGTGGAGACTATAACAACTCGCAAATTTTTCATCAATATAAATATCCATCTATTAAGTTAGATGCAATGTACTATCTATCTATTATAGATGAACCACCTTTTTCAGGTAAATATTTCGCTTTATTACATTACTTGCATTACTAATATCTCAATATGCAACATAACTTGCATAACTAAAGTTAACGAGCTCACACAACCTACCTATGACAATCCTATATTCATATATGTCAAGCAATCATCATAATATGTCAAGTCAATATCTTAATATCATTACTCATATAATGTACCATTTGCTACGTTATATCAAAACATGCTTTAAACCGTTATCGTATACCTCTAAAACCCTAATTCCATGAAAAGTTAATATCTAAAGTGAATGCACAAGCTACTAAAGCATATGTACAAGTAATATAACATCTCATTTGAAATATAAACTCCCTCCAAGTCAAGGTACAAGTCTTATAAAGTACAATGTACAAGTCATTAAGCATGACATCCAAAATTGCCGTTTTACCTCCGTTTTCATTCTAGTTTCTTCACCACCACTTTTGTACAAGCTACTACACTCAATATACAATGTATAAACCCTAATTATTCTACTCATAAGCTCTCACACATATTTTTACACTCAAAACCCTAATTCAAAATCCTAAACCCTAAAACCAAGCTAGTTTCTAAACCATGACCCGTTTATTCGTTTTTATCCATTGTAAACCTAAACCAATACTCAAATAAGTTGTAATAACATAAATTACAACATTACAAGTCACATTCCATCATCATTTTTATCAACGATGTACAAGAATTAAATCCAGAAAACCCTAATCGAACCCTAATTTAAACTTTTGACCCGTTTACTCATTTTCGCCTATTTTAAACCCAAACCACCTATCAAATCTTGTTAATAACTCTTAATACAAGCCTTATAATCCTTAATCTATCATCACTAATCAAATGCACACGAAATTGAAGCTTAAAAACCCAAACCGTGCCCTAACCCACTTCACTTGAACCCGCGTACCTTTTTACTTAATTTTACCCATTTTAAAACTTAACTATGCAAACAAGCACCTCTATGACCTCACTACTACATCATATAGCAGCTTACAAGCTCCTCTCTTCCATTACTTGGCCATAAATCAAGCCACATCTCCCTTGTTGCTCCATGTATAGCCGCGACACCACAAGGATGATCCACATCCTTTTCTATAATTTCTAACTTGCATATTCACTACCTAGCCTCTCCAACTCAGTCCCTAGCCTCTCCACATCACCCCACCTGTCCTAAGCTTGGACACTAAGTTTCCTTGGCCTCTAAGTTGAATTCGAGTATAAATAGGGCTCATAACCCTTCATTCTAACTCATCCCCCACTTCTTGTTTCTATAACCCATAATAGCAGCAATACTTTGCTCAAGAAGGTCCTAAGAAGTCCCTAAGCTCAGAATAGAAGCCGAGAAGCAAGAAAAACGAAGCCTTGAAGCCCCGGAGTCGTTATTCTAGGCGTACGAAGCTAAAAGTCCCGATTTCGACCCGTTTTCAAGCTATAAACTCAAAACCAATAAGCTCACATTCTGTTTTCATACCCTCATAATGTTCATATGATCATGCTAAAACTATTGTTAAAAGCTTTGAACTCAAAAACATATGTGTTTTACCTTTTTGATCCAAACCGAGCTCACGAAACCCTAATTTCGTATTTTTCTTAAATCTATAAGCTAATCTTGTAAACTAAAGTTATAAGCTATTCTAATAAGCTTATATAATGATATTATAATCACTTTATTAAGTCTTGAAAGAATTTGAGCTTAAAACCCGCGTGTTTTCGTTTTAAAACCCTAATTTGACCCATTTTGATTTCTAGCATAACGAGTCGTTAAACTGAACTTTCGTTACGTTAAACCTTCATATTTTAGCTTATATTAATAAGCTATAACCTGCAAATATCTTTTGGAATGTTAAAATAAGAGTGCATGGTCATTCAGACTTGTTTTGCAAAAGTATTCCATGCAAGGGGTATATATCGTAACTTTCTGAAACTTATAACTAAAGGGACTGAAAATGTCATTTTATCAAAGTTATAACTATAGGGGTCTATTATGTCACGTTCCAAAGTGCAAGGTTTACTTTGTACATCTTTTAAACTAGAAGGACCAAACTTGTAAAAGTGCAAACTCCAAAGGTATATTTTCCCATTTCGCATAAAACATGATGGCCTCAACGGTGATACAATAATTCTAAAATCTCCAATCAAACTCATAACAATATTAAACTCTTATAACAAAAGTTCTAGAGTACAATCTTTCCAAGACTTGACATATTTACTCAGGTTGCGTGACGTGGCTGTTTACTATCATTTTGCTATATCAACCTTCCCTGTTAAGATTATGATAAAATCATCAGCTTTCATTTTGGAATATTTATTACAGCTACCTATCAGGTGAGTTCATAGCCTTGCATTTTAATCTTTCAAATATTTCATAAACCCGCGAGGGGGGTACATGCTATAAACTATATTTTTCAACTATACTCCATTCTGATACGTGAAGTTCATAACCTCGCCTTTACTTATTTACATGCTTTATAAACCCACGAAGGGGATACATGCTTAAACTATGAATTTTGAACAACATGATTATTTTACCATGAATGCAAGTGTTTTTCCAACTGTATGCTATCCAGATATGTATGCTATCCAGATATATTATTGCCTAAGTAGCTTCCAGTGCCATTATTTCCATATCATGAACCATTAATTACTTACGAGTAAATGCAAGTATTGTGAATAGATCTATTGGGGGTGACGGCTCCCGTTTATATACCCATGCTTGGGGTAGCCAAACACACTATATTTTTCCTAATAGGTAACCTTGGCAAGTTACCTTTTCCACGGGGACATCTGTCCCTAACCAATATTACTACGTTGATCTTCCCTGTTAACGTATTGGTGTCATTAGCTTAGGTACAATAATAATGTTACCATTTTTCCATGATAATTGTATTCGTTGCAATTATTACCATTATAATAACTTGCATACAACTGTTTTCCATAATAACCGTATCTACATTACAAATTATTAAGACTTGTATAACAACGTAACCCACTATCTCTTATGATGACTTGTATTCAACTATTACATTTCAAACCTATGAATTTCACTCAACCTTTGTGTTGACCTTTTTATGCATGTTTATCCCAGGTAACTGAGCAACTTATGGCATGGAGTGACATGGACTTGAAGATGGCTAAAACTTGTTATCCGTCATATTTTATGTTTCTAGATTTTAGGACGTGCCTTTGTAAAACTCTGATTTTAAATGAATGATAACGTGTCTTTTAAAAACATCTCTTTTGAGTCGTTTTCTATGATTATGTCTGTGATTCATGAAGTAATACCCCAGATTAGCTTCCGCTGCTATATTTACCAAAATGGGGGTGTTACATTAGAAGAGTTGACATTTTTCTAAGATATAAGATTTTTATCAATTTAAAAAAAACATACATAGGTAGAGTTGTTAATGTGTATTCTTATAGGTTAAAAAGTGGTAGTAGTTCATTTGGTTTGTAACAAAAATGGATAAATAGAGAAGAACAATTATATATGGGCGTAACATTTTTTTTAAATGACAAATATATGGGCCTGACATGGGTTTACATGTTCAGCCCATGGGCTTATACTTTTTTTCATGAAACAATTACAATAATTCTGTCTACCATTATATATATATACTAAACAAGCAAAAGTATCCGCGCGTTGCTGCGGTGCGGCTTATTTTTTATTGGTGTGCTTAAGCATAAGAACCCGCGTGTTGTGGCGGGGCTAATTTTTTTTACTTAGGGCATGCGTTTTTTTTTCGCGCCGTTTATTTTAAAGTTATTAAGTACGCACGTTACTGCAGGGTGTTATCTTTATTTTATTTTTTATTTATTTTGTGTGGGATTATTTTTTCGGTCTCATGGTTAATAGTTTTTTTTATATGGGCCTATGTATTGGGCCTTATGGCGTGGGTATTTTTTTATCTGAATAAAGTCAGTATTTTGTAATTTTTTATATTATGTTGTGGCGATTTTTTTTTTAATATTATTTTGTGCGGGTTTATTTTTTTGGTCTCGTGTTTTAAAGTAGTTTTTTTTATATGGGCTTATGTGTTGGGCCTCATCGCGCAGATATTTTTTGATCCGAATAAATAACTACTTTTGTAATTTTCTTTTTTAATTTTGTGCCGAGTATTTTTTTTATTAGGTATTTATAAAGAAAAAAAAATTGGGCTGGCCCAAACTTGGAGCCCATTGGGCCGAACACTGTAGCAGCTACAGTAAAATGAATAGTAACAAAAAGAATAAAACGCTGTCGTATTACTTTTGTAATGTGTATGAAGATAATGTTGACATAATAAACCCTCCTCAAAATTCTAAACCATTAAAATATTATAAACTATAATATATAATAATCATTTCCTATTTTTAATAAACCCTCTTTAAAATTCTTCATTTTTAATAAACCCCTTTAAAAATTCTTCATTTTTAGTCATTCATTATTTTTTAACAAACCTCCCCTCAAAATTCTCTATTTTTAATAAACCTCCTCAAAGTTAAGTCACTTTTCAGTTTTAACCCAAAATACTTTAAAAACCTCCCCTCAAAGTTAAGTCACTTTTCAGTTTCAATCCAAAATACTTTAGTGTAATAAAATCTCCTTTAAAGTTAAGACACTTTCCAATTTTATATAAAACGCTTCGCGGCGGAGTGCGGGTAGCCACCTCTTGTTCATTAAAAGAAAGTATTAATCATTTTATATTTTGAATATATTCTCTTTGGTAACAAAAATAAAAGAGTAAATTGCATAAATCATCCTTGAGCTTTAATAAAATTGCATGTTTTGTCTTAACTTTTTCAAAAGTGCAGATACTATCTTTGTGACAAACTTTTGAGGCATATTTCGTTTGTCTCAAAGATAAGTGACTAAAATACCGTCTGTCTTTCTTTCTCTTTGAGGGTACTTTAGTCATTTAACTTTGAGAAGTGGAAGAGATATGCCCCCAAAAGTTTTTTACAAGAACGGTATCTGCAGTTTCGAAAAAGCTGAGACGAAACATGCAATTTTTTCAAAGTTCAGGGACGCGTTATGCAATTTACTCAAACAAAAAGATGGAATATTTAGCTAGCTAGTTCCACACAATTGATAAAAGCAGTGGTGATGAATAAGCTAAATATCTTTACAATCACCACCACTACCAACTTGTCTTCAACTTCATCATCATGTTAATAATATGCTAAGACAACAACAAAAACAATCTCTTGTGTCCTTGTTCCATGTCCATCAGAGAATCTTTTTCACCTGCTTACCTTTTAATAATAATCCAAAAACAACAACCTTATCTTCTGTTTCTTCTTCTTCAGTCTTAGATAGTGATGACTCATCATCATCAAATTTATTATCATGTTCAACTGATGATGATAATGATGATGTTAGAATTGTTGCTGTTGTGGGAGAAGGTGCTGTCAGTCCTCTCAAATCAGCTTCTTGGACAAATGTTTTGCTCCACATTGTATGTACTAATACTATATATACCAGTACTTATTATCATTTCCTGTTAGACGATTTTAGTAGCCTCACGTATACAAATTTAAGTAGCCTCATGTGTATGTGTAAGAGCCGTATACGAGGGTGTGCAAGCCGCGAGGTGTGCTGTCACACAGGACCTCAAATTATAAGGGCCTCAAAAGTTTTATATGATACGTATATATATACTATAAGAGTGATTACAAGTATTAGATTTTAAAAGTTGCATTGAAAATGCTAGCCGAAGCACTCTGAAAACGATTATTTATCATTTTATCCCTTTAGAAAAAAACCATTTACTTTCTGTTTGAGGCCCCATTTTTGTAATTAAACTGAACTCTGCATAGGGCCTCTGTAAACTCAAAGAGCGTATGCGTTGAGCTTGATAGCTAGTTTCTTCTAGGCTCGGAAATTAGTAGCCTCATCTATACATATTTGCCTATGCTTTTAGGTATCTGCATATCTAGGGTTGTTAGACACAACGGCGTTATTGCAGCTTCTTTTAATTACATATTGCATTTATTTGATATGTTTAACATCATATAGTCGTCAATCACTTACTTAACTCTTATCTTTACGTTTTTGTTGAAAACAGGTGATGGAACCAAATTAAAATGGGTTGATGAAAACTACGAGATGCTGGTGTTCACAGACAACGTCCTCGAATCAAATGCAGCTCTTCAAAAGGAGTTAACGTCTGCAAACATTTTGCTAATCGTTTCCGTAACGAAACAAGAATCAGTAGAGTGGATTCAACGTTACAGCCGTAACATCCCAAATATAGTCTGCTTTGATTCATCACCAATATTACAAAACAAACTAGGAGGATCTTTCGTCCCAACAGAAGTAAAAGGTAACTTTTTATTTGCCGGGCTAAACAAGAAAACAAAGGAATCTGTGGAGCTATCAAAAACTTTTTATAAAATATATAATTATTATTTACAATTATATTTTATAAAATATATAATAGGTTCGTATCAACGCTTACATAAAACCAGTTCCGGTTTTAAAGAATTTAAGAGCCCAAGGCTTTTCAACTTTGAACTGCATGGTTTCAAACTGCGGACGACAGGTTTTGAACTGTCTTCTAGATCCTAACTGCAGGAAAGCTTTACAATGCTTAAATCAATGTAGCCCCGTTGATCAAGTATGCAACTATCAATGCCTTGCTTCATACGAGAGCCCGACTTTGGAAGAATTTTCCCTTTGTGTTTTACAAAAGCATAATTGTCTGGACCTTGATGCAAAGATCCCTGAAAAACCATTTGTCCCACCAATGGTTAAATTCCAAGATAAAATATTGTCACATGAGATTGCTGAGGATCTTTTTGTGGGCTGGCTCGGGAATCTGGATTGGAGTTGGCGTGTTGTGGCTGGTCAAAACCCGGCGTACGATCAGTTCCCGTGTCAATACCAGCTTTTCTATAGGGGAAAAGCAAAGGGCTCGTTTTGGCATGAACCCGTTTTTCAAGTTAAAACATTGGATGCTAGGTCAGTTTGGAGGAGACGAAAGTATAGAGTAAAAAGAGGGAAAGTGGCGGGTACGTTTTATTTTAGTGTTTTAGATAATGGAGTTGTGTCAAATGAGTATTGGACGATTGTGGATGTTTCTGAAGATTTTAGCTGGGGTTTGTTTCATTATAGCGGTGCTGCAAGAGTTGCGGGACAGTCTTATACAGGTGCAGTATTGGTGAGTCCAAACGGAGAGTATCCAAATGTGACGGAAAAAGAAAGGCTAGTTTTAGCATTGGATAGATGATGTATCAAAGAATGGGAGTTGTTTGATGTTGATAACTGTCAATGTAACGATCCACCGTTGGGACTACAAGAGGGTTCTCGTTTCACTACAACATTAACCGTTATCCCCAGCGACATTTTGGGGGATTCCCCGGCGACTTCTCGCTGGGGATACCTTTCCCTGGCGACTTGTCGCTGGGGAATCATCGCTGGGGAACGCTCGCTAGGGATACGTTCCCCAGCGACAAGGTGGGTCCCACATATTTTTCAGTCAAGTAATTAGTGCCACTGTGGCACATATTCCCCGGCGACATGTCGCTGGGGAATGTCCAAGTTAAAATTAAGTAATTAAGACACTTAATTAAGTGATTAGTTAATTGGGCACTATCCCCGGCGACAAGTCGCTGGGGATAGTGTTCCTTATACTTTGACTTGTCAACGTACAAGAGAAAATTTTAAAGCTATCCCCGGCGACATGTCGCCGGGGAATATTAACGTATAAAAAAATTTCAAAATCTATCCCCGGCGACATGTCGTCAGGGAATAATCTGCATTTTTTAAAAACCTGCATTTTTTTAATACTATCCCCGGCGACATGTCGCCGGGGAATAGTCTGCATTTTTTTTAAATGCAGCCTGCACAGCAGGCGATTTCCAGATTTTTTCGGGAAAAAATCTACCAAACATTAAACCTGTACCAAACTTGTATAAACTCATCACAACTTGTAACAAAACACAATACAATATAACGGATCAACGCAATACAAATACATCACAACTTGTACCAAAACCAAAACATAATAAAGCTAAATTGTCCAAAATCCGAATAAGTCTACAAAACGTTGCTTCCTAGTCATAAACGGGGCTTACAAGTCAATATTCAACATGATAGGATAGGGAAACAAGTGTTTACAGGTCGCCAAGATGAACATAAAGTAACAATGTAGCATACTAACCAATATATAACACAACTAACTATCGCCATCGCCATCCTCATCCTCGTCCTCCTGATCGTCGGCACTCTCCTCGTCATCCCCGCACCCGCCGCTCCCGCCACTCCCGCTGGCACCAGCCGACTCAAACTGTGAAAACGCATCAGAGAACTTGGAGTCACTTTTAAAAAGACTCATCATGAAGTCCACCTTTTTGTGTAGGCTCTTGAGCGTGCTTTCAGGCGCGGGCCTACTTGGGCCGGCTGTGACCCGTGCTGGCAATACCCTACCGACACCGGGAATGTGCCCTCGCTGCTTACCCCTTCTAGCCAAGCGATTGATCTCATCATCAGTGTAGGTGCCCGTAGCCTCCAGCCTCCTCATCTCCTCCTATGTAGTGACAAAAACACAAGATAGTTAATATATTAGTCGGGTTGCTACATTATTTCTCGATAATTCATTAAAGTGTGTGTTTTGAAACAAAACTTACGTATATAAGGCGGTCCTCATCCCGAGTGAATACCCCGTTAACAGTGTGTGCCACGAAGAAGGTGTCAATCAGCGACGGGTACTCCTGAGTGGCTGAGCTCTGCCTCTGTACATACACACGCATATAAGATGAAACAAATTAAAAACGACAAATCACAACACACCAAAGCGTATAATCAGATATATATGTATATATGTATGTAAAATAATTATAATGTTTATTACCATCTCATCTCGAAGGCGAGCAAGCGACCGGGATCCCTGTCGAGATATGACAGTGCTCTTTGCCCGGTTTTCCTGATTTTGAGCGGCTCGAGCAATGTTCCTGGGATCATTCCAAAACTGAATATACTTATCCCACTCTTTCGCCGTAATGGCCTCGGGACGTGCCCGCCTGATCTTCTCCACATTGTAAGTCCCGGTCTCGGGGTCTATAACCCAATGCTGGGCCTTGAAAGCAGCCTTGTTGGTATTGTACGGTGTGGGACCGGGGATTTTTTTGCAAGTGTGTGCTGCTGGATGCCGGAGCCGATCTCTTCTCCAGTCGGGGGATTCCATGTGCGGCCTCAAATCAAACTGGGTCTACAATCATATACAACAAAACAAAGACAGAGTTAGAGATATAATTTATATATTTATTTAAATTTGTTTATTTATTTATATGATATAAATAAATAAACGAATTTAGATAAATATACACAATTAAATAAATGAACACGATAATGAAATAAACATAAGAGGATAACTGACCCCAATATCGGTAATGAGCGCCTCCTTCCACTCCTTCGGGACCTTCAGCTAAGAAGGGTAGTACAAAGGCACACCCCTAATGACCTCCCTGATGTAGCTAGACCAATGAGTCGCATGGTCACCGAGAGGCATAAGGGTTTGTTTATCACGCACCTCAAACCGGATCGGGACGGGGCCTTTTTTATCCGTGATTTCCTTTAACGAGAGGTTCCGGGTCTTGTCACGGGTATGCAGCCTGCCCGCTGCCCTGCCGTCCAAATTAGGCTTTCGTTTGCCTTTGCCTGCAAAATCAAGTGAGTGATAAAGTCATAAAAATTTAAGGCAAGCAAGTTCAATATATGTATCAAATTTATGCTTGTATTACAATAATCTAGAAATTCTTATCTCGGTTAGCGAAGCAACCCTCTCAACCGGTGGGTACATGGTGTGGAGGGGGACGATCCTCACCGCCACCGTCACCGCCGAAGGACCGTGCAACATCTGCTGACATCTGTACAAGTACAATTAGCATAACATATAGAAATTCATGAACAAAATATTTATAGTATGCCAACAAATCCAAATACATACATATCCAAATGAAATATTAACACATTTAAACATAACATTACTAGAAATTCAATGAACAAAAATTTTATAAGCATGCACACATCCAAATACATACATATCCAAATAAATATACACATTTAATCCACAATAATTTTATTCATTCATTCAAATATGTAAGTGTCTTTTGAAAGTTACAACTCAAGATCAATCTTCTTCTTCACTAGAATAAACTTGTCAATACCATAATCATCAACATTGTGAGGTCTTCATCATATGTATCATGCTAAATCATGAGGATGGGAGTCTTCATCATAAATATATCATGTCTTCGTCAACACATCAATGATATATGCGGTGTCAACCTCCGTTGATAGACCCATCTATATGCAAGGTCGCATTTTCCAGTCATTCAACTTTAGTAGAATAGTGGAGATCTGATGAGTTGTCAAAATGATCCGTTTTGTTTTAATCCCTATAAACCCATTAAAATATCTATACAAAACCCAACCTCCCCATTTTTATATATATCTGGATCGTCTCTACCACGATGACACACCCGTCGGAAATTGTTTTAGATTAACATGTTCGACAGAATTCAAGTAGGGTATGGCCTTTATCCTCAAGTAGAAGACTTTGTGTTGACTTATGTTAATGAGGAATGTTTGATCACATTTTTTTAAACGCCACACCTATTGTGTTGTATTTGGGTCATGTTGTTTCTAAGACAAGACGTTTGACTACGTCTTGGTTGAAGTGTTGAGCCAATTAAACTCAGTAACAACACAACTTTGAACAACAAATACTTAAACTTCGAGGTTTTCTTGAAAGCCTGACCATAATACATTTCTGTCAGGGCCAGGCGAACTAATCCGCTTGTTTTGAGTTGTGCGACGTTCATTGCGGCTGTGCACGACATACCTCATATCATCGACTACGCAAGAGTTTATTGAGATTAGAGTCCATGTTGGTCCACAAGCCAAAACGAATAACTCGCTGGTTGTGCTAACCTCTGGGTCTTTGTCATTGTCTACGTAACGTTGACGGATCTATGAAGAAGATAGGATTAGATAGAGAACACAAATTTATTGATAATGTTGTTATTTTTATAGGTAAGTACACAAAATAAGTCTAAGGTTTTCATGCGACCCAAACCTAAAATAGTCGCGGGAAGGGAATTTTTCTTTATGTCTTTCTTAGGAAATTAACTGAAAAACGTTATGGTATTAGAATAAGTACGTCAGAAATGATAAGTGTAAGAAATATGTTTCAAAATAAAAAAAACGCGTACCTCTTAAACTAGGTGACCGGTAGTGTCGATTCTTGGACTGTTGTGAAGTACATACCATTTCACTTTCTTCAACTCTTAGGCATCAAACCGAATAACCGACCATAAACCAACCGATTTACATACCGATCGGAACACCTAAAACTGACACGTTGGGGGAGGGGGATCCACATTACGGTCGGAATGATTAAATTTCGTGGTAACATCCCGAAAATAATGAGAATTGAAAGTCAATGCTTCTTCTGCAACATAACCCTCCGCAATCGAACCTTCCGGCTTAGCTTTATTTCGTACATAACTGTTGGGAATTATATTTGAGTTGTCCACCAATTCACATCACAATATCCAAACTTTAAATCTAAACTTACATTAATATTTAAGACCCAGATAAAAAATCAATGAAACAAGATGGATAAACATGGATATTAAAGAAGCTGTACAGAGAGTATTGTGGGATTCTATAAGGACAGCGCGCTCTCGCTCGAACTTCGTAACGATTTGGTCAAAAAAGTCCGATAAGATTTGGTCAAACTTATTAATATCTTTTAAATAGTTTCCATGTAAAGCCTTGACCAAGATTTGGTCAAAAAGAGATAAAGATGAAGAGATAAAGATTTGGTCAAACTCATTAATATCTTTTAAATAGTTTCCATGTAAAGCCTTGACTCCTTATGCTATAAAAGGAGGTCTAGGAATATTGTTTTAGTATCCAGAAAAGTGTGTGTTCTCAATGAGAGTCGACTAAAACAAAATGTGTATGTGTACACGTTTAGTTAGTTAGCATAGTTAGATACTTAGTAGATGTGTTATAAACATCTATGTAGTAGTTAGTTTAGCCTCAAGGATCATTTGATCTTGGGGATATAATGAATAAAGAAAACCTTGAAGTAACTCTAATTTCTGTTTTATTATTCCGTTGTGCAAGTTTATTAATCATTGTTACTATATCCTAGATGAGTCTTAATAACGATCTAAAGGGTCATAAAGATCTCCACAATTGGTATCAGAGCCTGTGAGAAACTCTGAGTAAGAAGAACTAACAAATCCAGTTATACATCTCCACTCCTACAAAAATAAACATGTCTGGATCACAGATAAATTCCACACCACCTCCACACCACCTCCACCCATCATCATCACAAACACCAACACAACAAACTCCCGTCATTCAGTGTCAACATCAAACTGGCTATTCTCAAAGAGAATATGATATATGGGTCCATGATATGGAACATTATTCTGGCCCATACGACTATCCCAATTGGCGAGGTAGGTTATATAAATAATGGAATGGTCCAGTGTCAATCACTACTGATTACAAGGTACAAATTAAGATTTTGCCTCCTTAGAACTGCAGAAGAAATTGTAGACAGAGAAAGAAAGAGAGAAGAAAGCTATGGAAAACTTTGCTTGATGGCTTTACAGAATGATCATCTTGCTAAAATTTCATAAGATGACTGATGCAAAAGAGGATGGTGGATGCCATCAAATCTAGATTTGGTTGGAAATGACGAATCCAAGAAGATTGCAGAAGTTTATCTTGAAGCAACAGTTTTGAAGGATTTCATCTTTATCCAACTAGAAAGGCTTCACCAAAAGGCTTATGACAGGTTCCAAAGTCTTCTGAGTCAATTAGAGATTCATGGGGCAGGTGTATCTACTGAGGATGCAAATAAAAAATTCCTAAGATCTCTACCTTCTGCCTCGGTCACAGTTTCTTAATTAATGAGGACCAAACCAGGAGTGAACAGTCTCAGTTTTGATGATCAGTACAATAATATAAGAGTCTTTGAGAATGATGTAAAAGGCTCTACTGCATTATCTTCTAGCTCGCAAAATGTAGCATTTGTCTCTGAGAACACTAACAATACTAATGATGTTAGTACCGCTTTATTGTGTTTCTAATACTTATTGGTGTTATTTTTGATGCAGACTCAATTTGGGTGTTACAGTTTGATAACACCCCAACTTGAGTCGCAGAGGAATAGGGTCCGGGGGCGTGTTTATCTTATTCAGAAAATATCACATGCTAATATAATAACGACCAAAAAGTCATTAAACTGATACATTGGATTTAATAATGTATGTGTTACAAAAGCCGAGCTTACTTGTTATTATTACAAAGATTTCTAACCAATAACAGATATACCAAAATGTATATGTGGACTAAAATCTTTAATGCATGATTCAATAGATAACCACCAATGTATCTTCTTCGCACCTCGTACTTAAATGACCTCCTAAAAACTATTGGCATTAAAACGTCAACATAAAGTTGGTGAATTTCATAGGTTTATGTAAATGTATATGCAGGACCGCAAGACTTTCCCCGTGATAATGCAACAGATGCAGACATCACAAAATGTAATTACGTTTACCTAAGCTTATGACACCGAAGCTCGACATAATTGAATACAATATATAAAATTATTGCATACCACTTTGCCAGTGATGAATGTTCAACTCGTAACTCCAAGTAGCTCGACATGATATATGGTCGTTTCCTGTGATAGTAGTCACCGAACAGGGCGGTCAATCCCAAATAGAATTATCTATAATCTTTCACGTCACATTCCAGTAATTGACAATTCATGATTCATGGGCATAGTGGGTTATCGCTACTTAGGCAACACGTAATCATGATAAAATGTACACTTGCGTCCAATTTGTAAAACATGCATATGTTTCTCACCCCAAAAACTTGTAATTTAATAATTGTAAAACATGGGGCTATGAACTCACCTTGAGTGAGTAAACTGATAATAAAATATCCCAAGTAATATCGCGTCACGCTAACGCCCCGAATGCAAACATAGTTAATATAGGTCGAAATCAGTATTCAAGTACGTTTGTCTAACAAACAAACCATAATAATCCCTATTTAGTTATCATCGTTTCTATTGTTCGGCTATCATAATTTAAGAGGTCTGACATGAGACGAGGAGTTAAGGACTACTTTAAATCGTAAATCCAACAACTCGTCAATACGCCATTGAAGAAGCCTCATTTTGAAATTTCCCTTGTATATAGCACTTTGATAAATAATAAACACTCACACACTCACATATATATCTTATATATTTATATATATATATATATTATATATATATATATATTTTATATATATATTATATTTTATTTAGAAGTTATATATTATATAATAATTTTTATATAGCTATATTCACCATTCTATTCGTTTATGTGAATTGTAATTATAAAGTAAAAAACATTTTAATTACGCTTTAGTAAAATGACATAAATTTTGTCTTTGAAGTTCGTTTCTCGAGTTTATTACGCCCACGCTTTTTTCACACAAGGATTTAAACAGTGCCAAATATTGTAATTGTAATAACATTTATTTATATGAATGATATGATAAACAAAAATTCCCAAGTTCTTTATTCATCAGATTTAAAAAATGTAATTTACAATTCCAAAATTTTCCACTTACTAATAAAACACCAGAGTTACACTGAAACTACTAGCTGCAACAATCCGATATTCCTAGTTAATTCGGGAAGCTTAGGGAACGCCCACAAGCTTTGTGAAATGGGTCAGCTAAATTAATCATCTGTGTCAATTCTTTTCTATCCTCACATCACCCATCTTAATGGTCTAGCGAAAGATAGTGAACTTTTGCGCGAAAATGTCTTGACACCTTTAGTGACTCTCATCTTTCGCATTATTGCTATGGTCCTAGTATTATCACATTACCATACTTAATAGGGTTCCTTCAATTGTAGGGACAATGCCAAGCCCAGAAATGAACGTTCTAATCCATACAGCCTCTTTCGATGATATCAATCAATAACGCGATTGATATTATTCAGATCTGTAGTGAAGGTAGCAAAAATACTTTGTTTTGATTTGTCCAGTCAAACAACACCTTCCATTTAGAACAGCTCTCACATATCCAGTCTGCGACTTTAGGTGTCAGCATCCGTCAGATATCCAGCATCGTTTGTAGCAAGAAACTCTGAGCTGTAGTTCAAATTACCTCCATATTCCAGATAACATATCCCTTAGTATTGCGAAAGATACTTAAGAATTTTTTAACAGCAGTCCAGTGTTCTTCACACCGGATTCTGTTGTGAAATCGGTCTTTTTTCTTGTCAAGTTTTGTGCAAACGCAACTCAGGACGAGTACATCTCGCAGCATACATAATAGATTATATAGCCGAAGCGTAAGAGGAATATTCTGCATTGCGCTGTTCTCAGCAGAGCGTTTGAAGCCACATTGTGATTTACTAAATTTAAGCTTTTATTGCATTGGGATCGTTACACGTTGGGATTTTCCATGTAAAATTATCTTCAAGAATTTTTCAATGTAAGCACTTTGATTTAAACCAATTATCCGCTTAGGACCTATCAAGGTTGATCTTGTTTCCCAGAATGGTATGCAGCATCCCCCTAAATCTTTCAATAGCAAAACTTATTCACAAGATTAGTGATCTTTCATCTGTAACATTGGAAATGTTTGTTTCCCACTTTGAGTAATATGGTCATCGAATTAGTGAATTTGGATAGGCGACAATAACTCCCACTAGCTTTTAGGTATAACATGGTATAATCAGGATTTTGATGTGAAACCGAATTTCTTGATTTTCATCATAAAATCTCTTATTTATCTTATTCCATTGCCTTGATGCTTGCTTAAGTCCATAAATGGAACGCTTAAGTTTGCATACATGGTTAGGATATTTTGGATTCACAAAACCCTCAGGTTGCTCCATATAGACTTCTTCGGAAAGATGTCCATTGAGGAAGGCGGTTTTGACATCCATTTGCCATATCTCATAGTCATAGTACGCGGCTATAGCTATGAGAATCCTTATAGCTCTAATGTCTGCAACAGGAGAAAAGGTTTCTTCATAATCAACCCCGTAGGTTTGAGTGAAGCCCTTTGCTACAAGACGAGCTTTAAAGATGTATACTGCACCATCCATGTCAGTCTTTTTCTTGAAAAGCCACTTGCTACCAACGGTTCTAGCATTGGGATGGAGCTCAACTAAGACCCATACATCATTGTCTTTCATGGATTGCGTTTCCACATTCATCGCATGAGATCCCCTAACTCATGTTCCTCAGTATCGATGTATAAACACAATCGATCTGTGGGACGGCGTGTCCTTGTGGACCTACGAATGGGATTGATATCACTTTGAGGTTCATCAATTTCTTGATCATCCTCTTCATGATTTAAGCTAGTGTCTACAGAAGGATTTGTATCTTCTTCTTGAATTAATTCAAGATCTTCCACACTCCCACTTGCTTTCAGATCTATAAGCTTAGACTCAAAGAACTCAGCATTCCGAGCAACAAACACTTTATTCTCAGATGGGCTGTAGAAAGAATATCCCATTGTTTCCTTTGGGTATCCTACGAAGATACACTTAAAAGATCTAGGGTCAAGTTTGTCAGGTTTGGTAAGTGTATCATGCTTAACAAACGCCTCACAACCCCAGACTCTTAAGTAAGACAGCTTAGGGGCTTGCCCATGCCATATTTCGTATGGTGTCTTATCAACCTTCTTAGATGGAACCATGTTGAGAATGCGTGCAGCAGTCTCAAGGGCATAATCCCAAAAGGACTTTGGTAGAGTAGTTTGACTCATCATAGATCGAACCATGTCTAGCAGTGTTCGATTTCTCCTCTCTGACACTCCATTGTTTTGAGGCGTGTAGGGAGGAGTGCGATGGGCAATAATCCCATGCTCCTTTAGATGATCCAAAAACTCTTGACTCATATATTCACCTCCACGATCAGAACGTAGTGA
>BQNB010013029.1:46069-75705 GCA_026074375.1 Tanacetum coccineum | reverse complement strand
TTTCATACTCATTCCTTTGCTCTTTTGGTCTTGCATGATCCTCAGTAGAGAAAGATGAACTAACAGTATTAAGTGGTGAACTAACAGTATTAAGTCTATTAGTACTGTTAGCATGAGTAGCCTCCCCTGAACTATTCATATCACTTTCTTTTGCTGGATCCTTAACTTGATTCTTATTTCCATCATCATCTTTAGGTAAGGACTCATCTTCCTCAGAACTTGAAGGAACATAGGAACTTGTATGCAGCAATGGTAATAGAATATATTCTTGATCAGGTACCTTCTCTTTTCCACCTTGTCCTGCATCAGAATTAGTCTCTAAACATGCATTACCATTAGTTCTATTTCCTGCATTGACTGGTTGATAATTCATAGTATTTGTTAGAGTATCAATATCAAACAGCCATTGTGGTCCAAGTTCCTTGAATGATTCAATGACATATAATGTATTTGACATGTTTTGTTTTCTTGTAAACACATGATCAAAGAATTCTTGAACTATTCTGTCTTCTTGTGAACACATGAACATGGAGTTAATGTATTTATTCAAGAAATATACATTATAGCATGCACTTGGTTTTAAAATACTTTGTATTCAATTTGGCTTGACCCAATTGGTGAGTATTTGATCCAAAGAGAATTAAGTTATCTAGGGAATTCTGATGGAGTCTCACAATTCCAATACTCATAGAATACCACATCATTATGGTATGTCTATTGTGTTGAAACAAACGATATTCATATTGTTTGATTAATGATAACTTTAATTGCTCTACCTCTAAAATCTATCAAGGTTAGAATTTTGCGTGTGTCATGGATACACTCAATATAGTTTCAACCTAGAAGGTATTCAAGACATTATCTATTTATGGATTGGGATGAATCCCATTATGTCTTGATTAAAGTTCTGAAATTTGTTAATATCTTATGAAGCATATTATTAACAAACTAGAGATGAGAACTGTAAAATGTATTTTGTTGTCCCAATTAAGAACAATTTATTGTTGCTTAAATACTTAGTATTTAGAGAAGTATCTCTTCTTACAAAAGTAAGTGGGAGCATCTATAGATCTTGAAGATATTCAAGAACAAAATACATAACCTTCTGAATTCACTTGCTAATGTCATACTAAGGTTAAACATGAAAATGTTGAACCAAAGTATAATGTAACTCTCATTCGTAAATCCGCGAGGATACCTCATCAATGGAATGATGTTTTAATATCAATGCTGAGGAATATAAGTTAGAGGGTCATAATAAACCTGCTAACTAATAAGATGAATTATCACATCTTGAATCTGATAAATATCTTAGAACTATGAATGAAAAGATGCAGTCCTTAAAAGATAATCAATGTTTTAAGCTTGATTGATCTTTGACCAAATAGTAAACCTGTGAGGTTAGAATGAGTTTCTTTTGAAGAAAGGCTCATAAGGACAAAATTGTATACGGGTTAATGCCTGACTGGTGACAAGAGTTTTTAATCTTACTCAAGCAATTGACTATGATTAAATCTTTCTTTTCTACACGCATTAATTATATAAAGATAACTAATTGTCATACATGTTTTCTTGAATCTGAAATATGGCGAATTAAGGATCATAACTCTTTCATTAATGATTACCTTACGAGGACGATGTGTAATCAAAAGGTTATGAGTTTAAAATAATCTTTATAATGTATACAAGATAATAGAATCCAAGTGTGGATTGAATCATGCATCTAGGAGCTGAGATCTTATGTTTAATCAAAATATGATTTCTGATTAAATTAAGATAACTCCTGAGTACACCTGACATCAAGTGGGAGCACTATGTTTTTCCTTAAAATTCATATGTCGTGTAACATATTGAAAGCATCATTCCATCAAAGCTAGATGTTAATCCTTGAGATTGGAATGAAACTTCACTTGGGAGTTTAAGGAATAAAACAAACGACCTTGGAATAAATGTTTAATGAAATAAATATATGCGGAAATAAAGTCCAACACAATGCAATATATCATTGAAGCAAGTCTTAAATGGTATATTTCACTTGATATAATTTGTCACATGGATGAGACCTGTGTTTATGACTAAGGATTCATTTATGTGATATAAATTATATTACTGTATGTGACTGGTTGTTACTTTTGGCAAGTTAGCTGATGAGCTAACCAACTTTCTGTATCTAATGTAAGAGTATTTATGATAACTAATTTCTATTGTGAACATTTAGATGACTGTTAAATACAAATGTTTACGAATTATATAAGGCATATATGTTGTTTTTTACAAAATGATGCATAGAGAATATTCAATCCTAGTTAAGTAGGATTTCATTATTTATGCTAAATATACTAACTATATATGCCTCAAACTAAGAGCATTGTGCATTACCATTTTAAAGAATGAGAATACTTTACATTTTAAGAAACTGTAAAGATGACTGTCTGAGAAAGGTATGTTGTTGACTTCAAATACCCTATAAAAGGTACTATTACCTTGTCCATACTATGACTCTTGCAATAGTATGCACATGAACAGTAAGACACATATCTTATTATTCACAATTATGTGAATTTGAAACAAGTATTCAGAAAGTTTACTCAGATGACTATTTAGCTTTTTTGTACAGAAAGAGTTGATCATGTTGGATACATTGGGTTTCAACTTACTAAATTAGTCTTATGCATATCTGTTTTTAGTATTTGGATAATTGGGATTGTAAGACAATTTTTACTTTCTGATGAACGAAGATACGTGGTATTTGTCATTCATACATATAATAATTGTTATCCTATATTTGCATGTTTAATCCTTGAATGATTTATCATTCTAAATATGTCCATTGTCGGTTAACAATATGGGAATATTGTTACATAAGGCAAATGTGAGTGTTGGTTATATTCTTTGAATATATGGATTGTTCCCGCCAAACTCATGTGTATTCACAAGGGATGCATATTGGATACCCCACATTCGAATATTTACTTTGGGCCTCGTCATAGTAAATGTCTAATAATGTTTAAAAGTCGTCCTTAGACTTGAGATGCAAGCAAAGTATATCCAATTTAATTAATCACATAATTATATCCTACAACCTACACACCTTAATTAGTACACCATTCTAATTCTAATTTCTTTAATTTAATCATCCTACCCAAAACCCAATTATAAAACAACTACAATTTCAAACAACAAATTGTTCTAAATACTCACCATTCCCAACTCTGTGTGTGTAAAAACTCACTAACTACTCCCCCCCCCCTACACCCACTCACCTCATCAAAATTCAACCCCAAATAACACAATCCCATACATACAAAACCCATCCGTAACACCCAAAAACCCACTACACTTACCTCACCCACCCTCTCTCTCCACTCATATGTTTCAAACGGAGAGATTATGAACAAGGTGAAGCTAAAAGCAAGTAATAACACTACACGTCTGAGTAATAAGCTTTGAGGCTCCTCTCGTTCTAGACTCACCCTAGTATGTAGTATCTAATATTCCTCATGTGAAAAAATTGTGTGGGTTGCCTAGACTGTGCCAATTTCACGCGTACGTGTCCCCCGCCTCGCGTGTATCTCTCCAACTCCTAAGTGGAGTTGTGGGGTTTTGGTAGTCGGCTGCACGTTCGGTTATGAATATGTGAGCCTATTGGTGGGGCCCCCCCCCCCCCCCCCCCCCCCCCCCCCCCGTGTGTGCGGGCACACACGTAAGACACGAAAAGTACGTTTATTAAATACTTAATATATATTTATTTATTATTAAGGATTTAATACATTATAATTTAAATAACCGTTAGTTACTGTTATATTTTATAACTAACTCAACAACTATTTAAATATGAACCGAAGGGTCTAAATTGTCAAAACCCCTGACCTTTGTAGGTGTCACAACTTGTTATGCCGACCCATATAGCTTCTAGAAGAGGGTTTTGAGATAAATTTGAGGTGACAAGGCAATAATGGATTGTATTGTGATAAGAATTATGAGGGTATCCTAGTTTATCTACAACTAGGGTTGAGGTGTTATATAAATACCTCATTCCTCTCCTCCTTTGAATTCACTCGATCCACAAAATTATATACTGTATATCCTTCTCCAAGTCAAACGACACAATAAATAATAACAGTACCCTATGCATGCAATTTGGCTAGTCCATACGCATGCAATCCTCATGGAATATCTAGTTTCATTCTTATGCATGTAACTAATAACCATGTACATCATAATGGTTACTATTATTCCTTTTTGTTATGCATGACGATTGGTATTTAATTCTTTTATGAAATTCGATCATGTGTCGCCAAAGCTCTATTAACAAGTACACGTGTTTGTTTGGTTGTTTGATTTTTGGTTCATCTACAAGGGTTGTTGGTTTTCGGTACAAGCTACTTGGTAAGCATACACTTGGTGTTTTGAGCTCGTGAAGTTACGACTACCATCGTAACGTACTTATTCGACGTGTTGTGTGAGAAACCGTAGAGGTGGTAATTTAACCACTTCATTTCAAGATCAAGATCTGGCGTAAGTTTATTGAGTTAATTCTATGAAAAAAGAGGTAAGGAATAATCTTACTTTTGGTATATATTTACTTTATGAAGTGTTAATTCTATTGCCCTTAAATAGATTCCAATCGCTTGGTACTCGTAGCTAAGAAACTGGGTTAACTAGAATGTTAATTCCTAAAAGTTCAGCGTGGATCAAATTGTCAGCTAAGTTTAAGATATATTTAAGAAGTTCCACCAAGGTTTGAGGCACTTGTTTTTGGTTTGGTAACTGTAATACGGGATAGAAAATTCTTATGTTTCTTGCAAAGGCAAACTATACCCAAATTTTTATTGCGAAACTCTATTGTTCAGAGACCAATTCACCTACAGGTTTATTTACCTACTATTAAATAACATTATCAAATTAAAGCTAATCCCATCCTTAACTATTAGATTATAAAAATAAAAAATATTTTATGATCTTGAATAGATGGGATGAAAAGCTTCACTGTATGGATTTAGTATTCTGTTTTTTGTCCTTTAGTGAATATCCGTTACCTGCACAGCATAAATCACAAAACACACAAATACAATGTATTTTTTGTATATTTTGGTCATTTTAGGCACGTTTTTATAGGCAAAAGGTATGTGTAATTAAGCACATACCACTGAACAAACCATATTCCATTTTTAATTTGATGACTAATCCCGCTGCAGTCGGGTTGTTTCTCATTTGTGAAGGTTGGAAAGGTTAGTATTACTTGATTGAAATCTGAGTTATGGGTTTTAAAGGTTGGAAGGTTGTGTCACTGGATTGGCCGAGTAATATCTTGGTGTTGTTGGGTTAAAGAACGATGAAGGGTGTGATGTTCTTGGTTTAGATTTGTTAGTCGTGGTGATGTTCTTAGGTTTTGATTTTGGTATAAGGAGTTCGATGTGATTTTATATCATAAATGGATCTGGTGGATCTATTTTTGTTGTTGTTGTTATGGTTTAGGATTTGTTGTGTGTGGATGTTTTGTTTATATGAATCTGTGATGGAGATGATGATTGTGAGGAGTGGATTTTTGTTTTGAGATGAAGGTGTCGTGTTTTTATTATGACGGTGAAGGATTTTTTGTTTTATGAGTTTGGATTTTGTTTTTGAGATGGTGGATCTAGTTTCGAATTATATGAGAGGTGCGGGTTAGCATTTGTTAATATCACTATGTATTTCTCCTCCTCAAAAAATGCACAAGCAATAGCAGTTTTTTAAAGAGCACACTTAATATTGACATGCTTATGTTATTAGCAGCTATTTTCGAACGGATCAATGTTATAAGATTAACCCACCCGCTTTGATACCACTTGTTGGTCCATGTAAATTCGTGTAATATCTGATATATTAACTACCAGACTCATTTGACTAACTAATAACACCCTTTGTACTTTTCAATACTTTATAAATGTTATTAGAAATGAATCAAAGATTTACAAATGTACCCGGTTGTTTGCGGACCAACAATCAGGATATTGAATGCCAAATAAAACTCTCATTGTTCATAGCTATTCATATGAACCAATGAGAGGAGGACCCTCACTATAATACTTTGTATTATCTTTTTTGTCTAGACTCTCTAACCATCTACTTACAAGACACATATATATAATAGAAAGTGTAAAGCTTCTCTTGGAAGCTTTTACTAAAGTACAAAGTGAATAGTTATTTTAACTATTTGCTTTTTAGCTACTCTTATACTTTTGTCTTTCTTTTAGCAACCTTCAATAAAGTACAAGTCTCCCCTCTTGTACCTTTTGTATGATCTTGCTTTTTGCTGATAGGAAGTTTCCTCTAATATTATCAGGTCTTCACTTCAGAGATGGTCTTCGGGAGTCAGTGAGCCATTTGCCAATACTCACTGACTCCATCATCCTGATCTTGGTTCTTTCTTCACTCACCGAGGTCCGCCTCAGGTTATGATGAGTCTTTCTTCTAGACTCTGAAGAACATCTTGAGGATGACTCGCTGAACTTATTTAAGTTCAGCGAATAGTTTTCTACTTAGGATATATTTCATACAAATCCTGTACAAAGGACAATTAGGCACTGAATTGGCCCAATAGTTAAATTTATGTTGGGGAAAATTTAATGCCCAATAGTCTTTGGGTAGGATTTGAACATAAAATAGACTAAGTGCAGGTATTCATCTTGAAAGTTCTTCATCAGAGACTATAGAAAGTCTTGGACATAGAAGCCTTGAACTAAAGATGATGAATCAAGTCTGATCAACAACAAATGATCAGAAAAGATTCTTATTACGTGTTATCTTATGTTGATAGAATGCCTCCCAAAAGGATGTCAACATCTGAAGCACCAGTCCTGACTCATGCTACCAAATCGAGAAACAAGTAGCTCATGAGCGTTTGCTACAATTCTGGAAGCAAAAGCTGCAATAAGGCAAGTACAAACAATCCTAACTCTAACAAAAGAAAAACTTTTGGTAGTAAGGACATGCGCTTACAAGAAGTTTACACAAGTTACCAACTTTTCACTTCAATGGACGTACGGAGCTGTTGGTCTCATTTGCTGGTTTAAACGGACTGAATCGATATTTTTCCTCGTAAACAAAGCAAATGTGCCCGAGATAGAACAAAGGTGAGATTTGCTGATATACCCTCACTAAGGAAGCTTTGTTCTGTGAATTCATTATACCCATAGCTATTGGAATAGAAGAAGCCTATAAGATCACCTGGTCTGAATTTAAAAGACTCTTTGAATAGAAAAGTATTGTCCTCAAACCGAGATTGGAAAATGGGAAGAAGCCATTACAGACCCAAAAGTTAATAAAGCATTTAATGCAAACACAATTCTGTATAAGTAACCAATAACCAAAAACGAAAGTTTTATGATGAAAAAATAAAAGAACAACCACCGCAAAAACTACAACAACTACCCAATATGATCCCGCAAAAACAATAACCACTCCAACAATTGTCAACAACAAACAACTATCAAAATAACCAACAACAATTCACAGAAAAAAGAAAAAAGAATAACAAAAAAACAAAAAAAAAAAATGCATAAAGACAAACAATATAAGAACAAACAGGAAGAGGTGCCAACCACCAAGCATAAAAGAGACAAGAAACTATTAGTACTTATCCTACCAAAGGATACCATGGAAACCGTCCCTTGTGTACAAGATGCACCCTGATACACACACAGGAGTTTGCACGTCAAGTCTCAGATTTTCAACAAAAGTGTCCATCAAAACTAGAACTGCAGAGACCAAAGGACCCCGAATTACTATAAAGATCCTAGTTATAAGCTATGTTAGAAACCTAACCACAATGGTGTGTGTATAAATAAAAACACTTGTCAAATCTTGACTATGTAAAGTATAAAGGCAAGTTGTTCACGATATAATACAATTCTGTTTTATACCTCACTATTTCATAGTTACCAATAATCTAGGTTCGGCCATCTGACTAAGTAAAAACACTACCTTACAAAATTATCTTTATTTCAGCATCATCATTGGGTATGGATTAATTATCTAGTATCAGCCTACATTTTTGTGCGACTAGAAAGTTCAACCACATTCCTATCAAACGGAAAAACTGATCCACTTAGACATCGAAGTGACCAAACAAAACCCGATAAATCTTATATCCTGTATAAAAACCGAAAGGTATATATCCAGGATACTTTTTTTCTTCTTTATCCCATCAGAATTATATTACAAATCAACCAGGAGTTGAATAAACCTTACCTATCACCCGGGAATAATTACTTATTCCGAATCAACTTCAAGGTTCAAGCGTTTACTCAATAAAATTGAAATTAAGATCAACTATCATAAATTGAAATAAGGAATGAGAATATACCTAAGACTGCTTTCAGAACGAGATACAACACTATAAAATTACAAGTAATTTGGTTTAATTAACACAACATCCTCCTACCATATTTCATGTGATCCATGAATCAGGTGTGAAAAACCATACTTAAGACAAATTCCATAATAGTGTTCATCTAATATATCTTATCTACTCTTATAACAACGAAGAACACTCATAACATCATAAAAAATTTGAAATTACTTTATAAGGGAGGAATTGTATGCCGAATTCTCCAACTGGTGATTTCTAGAATCGGTATCGATGGGATATAATTCTCAATTATCCTTCTCAAAAGTTTTATCTTCGACTAATACCGTTTTGAATCATGTTTTAATGCTTAAATAGAATTGATTAATAATCATCTTATTGAAATGAATTAGGCACGGCTTCTTTATTTAAATAAGGAAATATAAAACCCCGAACTTCCTAATTTAAAATTCTCAATTAGCAAATGATTGAGACGCCTCTTTTTGTAAATGACAAATTATAAATGGAGTGGCATAAGTATGGCATTCCGTACAAACAAAAAGTTTCTTTCAAATCCGTTTGAACAAATAAATCCTTATATCATTAATACCTTCAAACGTAAGTATCTGTCACATCATCTGTTCATTTCCAAAATTTATATCCAACATGATTTGCAACTCTCTTACAATTCATAATCATTTCTTGACATCACTCCAGCATTCAGCTAAATCTCGGAACCAGAAGAATCAAGAAACCTACTAAAAAGAGCGTAGCAAATTCGTCAATCGTACAAAGAAGTTTACACCAAAGTGAGGCGAAAGCCTTAGATACTTCAATTGGCAATCGTGTTATGTTGAAAGCATCACCTCGCAAAGATATCTTTCGATTCGGAAAACGAGGAAAGCTTAATCCCCGATACATTGGACCATTCAAAATTCTTGAACGAATTGACCCAGTGGCGTACAAACTAGAGCTTCCTAAAAAGCTTAGTAGTATCCACATTTCTAATCTCAAGAAATGCTTATCCGATGAATCTTTCATCATTCCAATAAAAGAACTTTAACTCGACGACAAACTCAACTTTGTAGAAGGACCAGTGGAAATTATGGATCGTGAAATCAAGCAACTTAAGCGAAGTCGTATTCCTATAATCAAAGTGCGATGAAACTCTAAAAGTGCGACCAGAGTTTACATGGGAACGCGAAGATAAAATTCGTGCTAAATATCCTCATCTGTTTTCAATCATCTCTTCGAAATTCAATTAAATCTCGGGATGAGATTTCTGTAAGGATGGGGGACTATAACAACCCGTAATTTTCATAAATGTAAATATTCAATCTATTAAGTTAGATGATGTCAATCCTATCAATTATATATGTCAGGGAAATTTTTTCGCTTTATACATAACTTACATATGCCAATATCTCATGTACAACCTTACTTGCATAACTTAAAGTTAACGGCTCATGTCCAACAACATATGTGAAATCTTATCTTCATATAGGTCAAGCAATCTTCATAATATATCAATTCAATATCTTAATATCATTTTTACAATGTACGTTATTCCTATAATGTACCATTCGCAACGTTATATCAAAACGGGCTTTAAACCGTTATCGTATGCCTTTAAACCCTAATTCCATAAAGAATTAACATCTAAAGTGAATGCACAAGCTACTAAATCATATGTACAAGTAATATAACATCTCATTTGAAATATAAAAATCTCTTTCAAAATCAAAGTACAAGTTCCTTTAAAGCTCAGTATATAATCGTTAATAATATCTCCAAAATAAATAGCCATTTTACCTCCGTTTTCATTCTAATCTCTTCACCACCACTTGTGTACAAGCTACTACACTCAATATACAATGTGTAAACCCTAATTATTCTATTCATAAACTTTCATACATCTTTTATACTCCAAAACCCAAATACAAAACCCTAAACCCAAAAACCCGACTAGTTTCTAACCATATGACCCCGATTCTTGATTTTTATATCCATTGTAAACCCAAACCAACTCTCAAATAAGTATTTAATAACAATAAATTACAAAATTATCATCAACATTCCATCATTTATTTCACCTAATTTAAAACAATGTACACCGAAATAAATTTAGTAAACCCTAATTGTGCCCTAATGGAACTTTTGACCCGTTTACCCACACACCACCTCCTTTTTCTACCCATTTTAACCCAAACCACCTATCAACTTTTGATTATAATCCTTAATATAAGTCTTAGGATCAGTAACCTATCATTCTGATTCATATTTACACCAACGAAATCCAGGCTTGAAACCTAATCTAAGCTTGAAAACCCTTAATTAAGTCCCTAAGTCTTAGTATCAGTAACCTATCATTCTATCAACTTTGACCCATTTAACTAATATTTGCAACCAAGCACCTCAATGACTAAGATCCTTCATTCCTAAGCAGCTTACAAGCACCCCTCTTCAAATATATTCCACTTATATTATAAAATTTGCACATGATCTTCTTGTTTCTTCCATTTCTTAGCCGCGGCATGCAAAGGGGTTAACACCTCATCGTAGCTACTTTATAGCTTAAACAACACATCTAATAGACCCTCCTCATCACCCTCTAGACCTCCTACTTGTCCTCTTTAAATTCATAACCTCCCTTGGCCTCCAAGTACAATTCGGGGCTTATAAATAGGAACCAAAACACTTCATTTATCCTTCCTCCCCCACTTCCTCATCCTATAACCCTTACATAGCAAACAATCTTGCTCAATAGATCCTAATAGGTCTTAAGAAGGCTCAAGTATAGAAAGGAAGCAAAAGAAACTAAGAAACGAAGCCCCAGAGTCGTTATTCTAGGCGTACGAAGCCAAAAGTCCCGATTCCGACCCATTTCTAAGCTATAAGCTCAAGACCAGGTTCTCTAAGCTTATATTCTATATTTATACCTTATAATGTTCATAATATCAAGTTAAAATAATAATAAAAAGCTTTGAACTCGAAAAAACCTATGTTGTTATAGCCTTTTTGATTCCAAACCGAAAACACACCGAAACCCTAATTTCATGTTTTTTACTTAATCTATAAGCTAAGCTTGTAAACTATTGTTATAATCTATCCCAATAAGCTTAACTAACATTAAAATAAGTGCTTTGATAAGTCATGAAAGAATTTGACTTAAAAAAACCCGCAGGAACCGCGAGTTTTCATTTAAAAACCCTAATATGACCCATTTTGCTTCCTAGCTTAACGAATCATTATTTTAAACTTTCATTATGTTAAATCTTCATATTTTAGTTTATTATAACTTATAAATGTCTATTGAAATGTTAAAATGAGCTTGCATGGCAATTTGTGACCTGTTTTTGTAAATATTATCCCATGCAGGGGTAATATAACTTCAACTTTCAGAAACTTATAACTAAAAGGACTAAAAATGTCATTTTATCAAAGTTATAACTATAGGGGTCTATTATATCACTTTTCAAAGTGCAAGGTTTACTTTGTATATCTTTAAAAGTTGAAGGACCAAAGTCGTAAAAGTGCAAACTCCAAGGGTATATTCTGCCACTTTTCAAACTCAAGGGTCTAAAAAATGTAACCTTTTATGAAACAGTATAAAACACATTCAAAAACAATACAAGACATAACTATAATTAACAGCTTGACGTGCGTAACATTATCCAGATATGAATAAAATGCTTAAAACTGCTTATGTTTAAACTATATATCATTCATCATCGATGTGCATTTAAAATCATGTCCGGATTCATATTATACCCACAATATTATTATGGAGCATCATATTAAGGAGTTTTTATCTTGGTATAAATGTTCTGAATTGAGTGTTGGGTTTACGATTTAAAAGTTGCCCTAGCTCCTCAAACGATTATTAGAATGACTTTTGAATTATGATGGCCGAACAGTGTTATGATAATTTTTTATGTTAAAACCAATATCAATGTAAAATCTTACATATTCAATCAAACTAAGACTTGACATATATTACCCCAGGTTTCCCATGACGAAGCCATTACTTTCATTTCATATACATTTGCTATCAATTTCCCTATAACTGTTCAGGTGAGTTCATAGCCCCTCGCATTCGAGTGGATACATGCTATAAACATGAATGCAATTATTTCTGTATGCTATTTTAATTTACTATTGCCTAAGTAACTGCTTTGCCTTTAAGTCCCCATAATCATGAACCGTTAATTACTCTCCGTAGTAAGCGCGAATGATGTGAATAGATCTATTTGGGCTGGACTCCCCGTTGGTGTACCTAGTTACGAGTAACCAATTGCACATCATTAGAAATCACGCGGGTATTTTGGCAAAGGTACCCGCAGGGGCTATAACGTATCACCATACCCTAAGGCTTCAGATTCATGAGCTAATGGCAATAATAAATATGTTTTCAATACCGGGTGTATATCAACGTAACCCGAATATCGCATTTGCATTCAAATTATATTACTTAAACCTATGGATTTCACTCAACCTTTGTGTTGACTTTTTAGCATGTTTTATCTCTGGTAACTAATGGCACGGAGTGGCGAGGACTTGAAGATGGAAAAACCGTTATCATTCAAATGTTGTATTTTAGATGTTGGGACCTCTCTTTTGTAAAAACTCTGATGAAATAATGAATGGTAACTTATTTTCAAAAACGACTCTTTTGATTCGTTTTCTATGATTATGACTGTTGTACCTTGAAGTAATACCCCAGATTAGCTTCCGCTGCTATCTGTAAAAATGGGGGTGTTACATAATCAAAAGGAGTTATGAGTTTAAAATAATCTGTTGATACAAATAATGTCTGAAAACGTTATTTATATTTTTCGACCTCTCAATGTTTTGATAATAACAAAATATAAAACGTTTAACGATAAAATTAAACGTTTATTAAATTACTATCATAAAATTCTATTTCTAAGATTAATCACTTAAGGTATGGATAAACAAATCATTAAACATGATTAGTGATCAAGAAAATATTTCCTTAAACCTTACATTTCTAAAAATGTGTTTTTATAAAAATATAAAAACAAAATATTTATTCATTAAAAGAAATGTTTTATTAAAAACATAAAATTTGAAATTCAAATTTTCCCCCCAAAATAGAAGGTTCAGATACAAGACAACCTTCACCACAAAAGGACAAAAAAGGGAGCGGAGTCTAGTGGCAACCCCCTTTTAGGCATGCGGCCAACCCCTTATATATAAAGGACCACCGGGACCAACGCCACATGCAACGGTCATTTTTTTTGTTCCCTATAAATACTGGGCCACCCCATCAAAAAATAAACCTCTTGCCATCGAATTTTCTCATTTCATTTTTGCCTCTCTTCTTCCTTACTTTCTCAAAAACACATAACTTGATTAACTAACATACCTTGATCTTGTTTCAAGTGATTAATTCATTCTTCCTCCCATTCTTTCTTGTTCTTCCTCAAATCAAGTGCAAGAGAAGAAAAAAACAATCATATCTTCTATATACGAATTAATTTCAAGTGAGCTTATCTCTTCCTCCTCAAGATCACGAATCATCATTACATATATTTAGAGTAGTTGTGGTAAATTGGATTGTGTGGTAGATCCGAGTGTGTAAATTGTGTATTGGGTGGTGATTTGGATGTGTTGTCAACCAAGGGTATATATATCTTAATGAGGTTTGTAAAGACTTAGAGAAGTCTTAGATTGGTTTTCATTATCTAAGATTATGACTTCTCATTAGCTTAGTCTCGAAAAGAAAGTAAGCGACTGTAAACGGTTTTACTCCGCTAAAGGGAGCTTGTTGACATAGTGAAATCTCGCGTGAAGTACTCAGGAGTGGAGTAGGAGAGAACTAAGATGTGGCTTCGTTGCCGAACCACGATACATCATAGGTGCCATTGTGGTTTGATCGTTTCTTTCTCCATCTCTTTATTGTTATTGTGCGTACTTAGTTTATTATTAGAATTAGATATTTAGTTGTGATTTCATATTGTTGATTGATTGACATATAACTCGATCAAACAATTTCTAAGCAAAAGTTATAAATCGATAATAACCAATAAATTATATCACCACCCTTCCTAGTTTTCCTACAAAATCCCTTTATAAAGTATACAAGATAAAAGAATCCAAGTGTGGATTGGATCATGCATCTAGGAGCTGAGATCTTAAGTTTAATCACAATATGATTTCTGATTAAATTAAGATAACTCTTGAGTACACCTGACATCAAGTGGGAGCACTATGTTTTTTTTTCCTAAAATTCATATGTTGTGTAACATATTGAAAGGTATCATTCCATCTAAGCCTAAGAGTTAATCCTTGAGATTGGAATGAAACTTCACTTAGGAATTTAGGAAATAAAACAAACGACGCTTAGGGAATAAATGTTTAAATGAAATATGGCATAATGCGGGAGTATAAGTCCAACACAATGCAATACATCATTAAAGCAAGTCTTAAATTATATTCACTCGAATAAATTAAACATGATGAAAACCATTTTAAACGAAGTATTCATCATGTGTATCTTAATAATGTTGTATGAGAATTGGTTGTTACTTTTGCACAAGAGCAAGATGAGCATGAACAAACAACAGTATCTAATTGAGAGTGTTTAATGACCGATAACAATAGTATCTTATAGAGAGTGATTAGATTACTGTTAAAACAAACGTTGTAAGATTATAATAAGGCATAGTTGTCGTTAGGAGTACACACGATGCTAGAGAAAAAAAAAAATAATCAATGCTAGTTAAAGTAGGATTTTCATCTTTATAAGTGATAAATCTAACTAACTATAATGCTCGAGCTAAGAGCATTTTATGCATTACACATTAAAGAATGAGAATAACTTTGACATAAGAAACAGTAAGATGGACTGTCTGAGATGGGGTATGTTATTGACTTCAAATCCCCATTCAAGGTAACTATCACATTTTCCATACTAGATAACTGCAAAGTATGCAAATATACATACGACACTCATCATATCATTCAAATCCTTCACAAATTTGTGAATTTGAAACAAGTATTCGAAAAGTTTACTCATATAACTATTTAGCTGTCTTGTAAAGAAAGAGTTGAGAATGTTGGAAACATTGGACTTCAACTTGCAAATAAGTTTTCAAGCATATCTAGTTTTTAAGTAATTGATAATTGGGATTGTTAATACAATTATTACTATATTTTTTTTTTAATTTTTCCCCCCCCCCCCCCTAACAATGATTGAGATACATGGATTTGTCATCATAACATATAATAATTGTTATCCTATATTTGCATGTTTAATCCTTGAATGATTTTTTCATTCTAAATATGTCTATTGTCGGTTAACAATATGGGAATATTGTTACATAAGACAAATGTGAGTGTTGATATATTCCTTGTAATAAATGATTGTTCCCAGCCAAACTCAGTGTATATCACCAAGGGATGCATATTGGATACCCTAACCTTTGAATATTTACTTTTGGATCCTCGTCATGAGTAAGATATCGAAAATAGTTTAAATAAGTCATCCTTAGACTTGAGATACAAACAAGTTCTGCATGTGTAGATATCACTTTTTGATTATAAGTCAAATGCTAACCAGAAAAATAGTAGTTTTAACAGTGCTATTTTTGGAAGTGATGTGAAGCAGCAACCACACCACATTGTAGTCATAAAGAATTTGTTCCTGCCAATTGTTTTAATTGCAGAATGATAACCATGGACCTCTCCAGAATTAATCAATAATTGCCATGCCTTGAGCCAAAGGGGTAATCAAGATGATACTTGATTACATTTGGTAATCTGAATTAATATCTATAACAAAAAACTAAATAGTTAAACTATATGGAATGAGTTAGGATCCATATCCATGGTCTGAAACGGTATTTATTAAAAAGGGATGATGATAACAGCAAGTAATAACAAACCATTATAAAGCTAAGATTGTTCCCAGAAACCTTTTATCTCAAGTACATTCTAATTTAAAGGTAAGTGTGTGTGGTTGCTAATACTTTGCAAATATAAGAATATCAGCAGAGCCTGCAACCCTGACTACGGAAACTCCAGTGGTGAAAGGGGGTGGTATACAGGGAGGGGGTTCTGTTGGGAATATGTTAGTGCGGTTTCTGAAAGTTATACTTTAGAAAATACGTGAAGCCTACTGGTGGCACCCACGTAAGACACAAGAGTTACGTTTATATAAATAATAATATATACTATATTTAATATTAAAGGATTTAATAAAGCTTCACGTTGATAATTTAAATAAATGTTAGTTTACCGAATATAATTTATAACTAACTAATAAACGTTATTTAAATTGAACCGAATGGATTAAAATTGACAAGGAACCCAACCTTATAGGGTCCTTTTGTGACCCCCGCCCTAATAAGCATCTAGAAGTGGGTTTTTGGAATCAATTTAGGAAATAAGGATAAGACTGTATTGTGATAAGGATTATAAGGGTATCCTAGTTTATCTTAAACTAAGGTTTGATGCTATAATAGAATACCCACTCACTGTCACTCATTATGATTAGTCTTCCTATTTACACACAACACATACGATATATATTTTATCCTTAAATACCTATGCGCATGCATTGAATAAATAATAGAATCATCTACGCATATTGTTTTTAATACATCTATGCCTACGTGAACTTTTAGGCATAGAAAATTATATTCATGCAAATGTAATTGTATGCGATTCTCTTTTCCTTGTTTATAAAACTGACCCCGCAATATCTTAAATTCTTTTTACGGTTCGATCATGTTTCATCAAGAACACCAAACCCGCACCTAGGGTTTACGGTTCCTTGTTCTCCTTAGTTCGACAACAACAAAACCCATCTTAGGGTTTTAGGGTGCTTGGTTTTTCCCTGTATCGAATTAGATCAAACCCTAATTAGGGTTTCTTGATTTTTGGTTCAAGCTACAAGAGTTGTTTGGTTTTCCGTTCAAGTAAATAAAGCAACACCATCGTGTTTTGGAGCACATGAAGATTACGACTAGCATTGGTAGCGTACTTGTCGAATGCGTATTGTGTGAGCAACCTTAGAGGTTGTAAATTTTAATCAGTTGTTTCAAGATCAAGATCTGGCCGTAAGTTTATTGATTTATTTATCATTAAACAAAAGGTTATAAATTAACTTGTTTAATTTATAATAGTGTTTAATCTATATGCAAAAACTAGATCATTCCTCTCGCTGCGAACTCGTAGCTAACTTGATTAACCTATTTCGTTAAATCTCAACAGTGTTGCCCCGAAGTGCACCAACTGCAAGAGGAATGGCCATCTTGCCGAGACTTGTAGCATTCAGCCTGCGCTACCAACAACCAAAGAGGCCCCAGGGGCAAAAAAAAGGGTGTCCACTTGCTTTGAGTGTTAAGCTCAGGGCATTTTCAAGAGAGATTGCCGCCAAGTTAAAAATAACAACCTGGTGACGATCAGCTATGAACATAGAAGCAACAGCAAGGGCATATGCATATGGGAAATGCCGGGAAAAACCTGGATGCCAATGTTGTTACAGGTACGTTCCTCCTAAACAACCGCTATGCTTCTATCTTGTTTGATATTGGTGCCAATAGGAGTTTTGTGTCTACTGCGTTTAGTTCTCTAACTAATATAGTTCCAACTGCACTAGACCATGATTATGATGTCGAACTAGCCGACGGGGAAACTAATTGGAGTTAATACTATCAATACGGGTTTGCACTTTAAAACTTCTTATATCATCATTCACATCGATTTAATGTCCGTAGAACATGTAAGTTTTTGATGTCATTATTGGAAGGATAGGATAACAAAGTAATCATGACGAAATCGATTGTGATGAGAAGAATATCGTAATTGGCCTTATGAAATGAAATCTAATTGTGTCAGAGACGTAAGCAGAACAGATACGGGTCTCGATTAAACATCATCTCGTGCACCAAAACTCAAAAGTATTTGCTAAAAGGATGTCAAGTCTTTTTGGCACATGTTACCACCAAGAAGGCTGAAGACAAGTCGAAGGAGAAGCGACTTGAAGATGTACCTATTGTTCTAGACTTTCCTGAAGTATTTCCCGAGGACTTGCCAGGTATTCCACCAACCCGACAAGTGGAATTTCAAATCGATTTAGTACCTGGTGCTGCACCTGTAGCACGGGCGCCTTATCGATTAGCTCCGTCCAAGATGAAAGAATTGTCAGATCAACTGCAGGAACTTTCTGACAAAGGCTTTATAAGACCCAGTTCCTCACCTTGGGGAGCTCCGGTCTTGTTTGTCAAGAAGAAATGATGGATCATTCCGGATGTGCCATTGATTTTTTTGTGGATTAAATATACAAACGGTGAAGAACCGTTATCCGCTACCAAGGATTGATGATTTGTTCGATCAACTTCAAGGGTCGAGTCTCTACTCGAAGATCGACCTGAGGTCGGGTTATCAACGAATTGATGTTCATAAAGAAAGACACCCCCGAAGACTTCATTTCAAAAACTCGATATGGGACATTATGAATTTTCAAGTTATGGCCGTTTTGGATTGACTAACGCAGGACCGGCTAGTATTTATGGAACTCATGAACGGTGTGCAAACCAACTGGACAAAATTTGTGATTGTCTTTATTAACGATATTCTGATCTACTCAAAAAGCAACCAAGAGCATGAAGAGCATCTCAAGTTAATCTTAGAATTGCTTAAGAAGGAGGAGTTGTATGCAAAATTTTTATAAAGTGTGAATTTAGATATCAAAGCAACAATTCCCGCGGTTACGTGATTGACAGTCAGGGTATTCATGTGGATCCCGCCAAGATCGAGTCTATTAAAGATTGGGCATCTCCTAAGACTCCAACAGAGATTCGTCAATTTTTAGGTCTTTTCGGTTACTATCGAATATTCATTGAAGGATTTTCAAAGATCGCTAAATCAATGACCAAGCTAACCCAGAAGAAGGTCAAGTTTGATTGGGGTGACAAAAGAAGAAGCAGCTTTTCAGTTATTAAATCAAAAATTGTGTAGTGCACCTATCTTGGCTTTACCTGAAGGAGAACTTTATTGTTTATTGTGATGCTTCGCATAAAGGATTAGGTGTTGTCTTAATGCAAAACGAGAAGGTGATTGCTTATGCATCACGACAACTAAAAATTCATGAGAAGAATTACATGACTCATGACTTGGAGTTAGGAGCAGTAGTGTTCGCTCTAAAGATTTGGAGGCACTATCTGTACGGAACAAAGTGTACCGTGTTCACTGATCACAAAAGTTTACAACAATATCCTTGACCAGAAGGCGTAGAACATGAGGCAACGTCGTTGGTTAGAGTTGCTCAGTGATTACGATTGTGAAATTCATTATCACCTGGGAAAAGCAAATGTGGTGGTTGACGCTTTTAAACAGAAAAGAACTAATTAAGCCATTACATGTTTCGAGACTTATTTATGGCTCTTGTTTTGAATCTTTCCCAATAAAATATTAGAAGCTCAGACTGAGGCAAGAAAACCAGAAAACATCGGAGACAGAAATGTGGAGGTATGCTGAATGAAAAATTAAGAGAATCAGACAACCCCATGAAGGAAAAGTTGGAACCGTATGCTGACGGAACACTATGTTTGAATAACAGGAGTTGGTTGCCATGCTTTGGTGATCTAAGGACTTTGATTATGCATGAGTCCCACAAATCAAAATATTCTGTTCATCTAGTTTCTAACAAGAGGTAACAAAGATATGAAGAAATTATATTGGTGGCCCAACATGAAAGCCGATATTGCCACATATGTTAGCAAGTGTTTGACATGCTCGAAGGTCAAAGCTGAACACCAAAAACCATCTGGTTTATTGTTTTGGTGCAACCTAATAATATCCTCAAGTGGAAAGTAGAACAATATTTACCAAAGGATTTTCTCACCAAGCTCCCAATGACGTCAAATGGTTTATGAAACCATATTAATTTAGTGACCGAGACCTAATATAATTATGAACGAACTTCCATTGTTCGACTCAATATTTTGAGGCTAACATAAATGATTTGGAGTTTAACGAGAAACTCATGAAAATTTCATAAACTGACACATAACACTGATTACCACACTACTTATTGATGTACAAGATTATGTATGAGACATGACCTGAAATGTTCAAACCAAAAGTGGCACAATCATTTTGTCCATGTTAGCAATTTGTGGTCCGTCTCGATACTCTCCAGATGGAAGTTGTCTTAGCTTCCCCCGAACCAGCAATCCTTTCTTGAGTAGATTCAAAACCCAAATTTTCGAAGTACACAAATAATTTGAAACCATAACATCAAAGTCAATTAAGTCCTTGATGAGCGTATTTCTCCTTACAAGATATTGATGATATAAATTGAAACACCAAGGTTAGCTAAGTCTCGGATGTCACAATTATTCCCCCTAAATAGCAGAAATGATAATACCTAAGTCGACTAAGTCTCAGATATAAACATTTCTTCCTGCAGGATAATGACTATCTAAAGGTATCATCATACCTATGTGTACCTCCTTTATCAAATATTTCTACTCCTTTTTAAAAATAAGCATAGTGGTTGACCAGCGAGGAAACATTAATTGAATCAGAAACAATCTTCTCACGCTAGAATAAATCTTCTAACAACACTTTCCCCTTGGTATCTCAAATGATGCATACTAAAAATAACATGATATCTCTTCCCCCATGTGGAAGAAATAGTGCACCCAAAAGAAACAAGTTAAGACACTGATTTTCTCTGCGGTTATGACATTTGTCTTCCCGGAATGGCCTAAAATTAAAGAAGGCTATGGACTCTATCACGTGTACTTGTTGTACCTTTCAGTGTAACTACTCCTTCCCCCTTGCTGGTTTCGATACCTCGGAATCAGCAAAACCTTGTACGCACCCATACTTGAGATCGTGTTCGAAGAATTAATCAGCTTAAATCTATTCCGTGAGAATCAATTTCAAGACTTTTAAAACTATGAAAGAATTTCCAAACATTCCTAAGTCTTTTTACAAACTATGATGTGTTGGCAATATTAGTCGTATGTAGTTTAAAGCCTGAATTCACTAAGTCTTAAATTGCAAATAAGTCCCTAAAGTTTGAAATGAATGACATCTAAAGCCCTTGTAGTTAATATAAATTAACTCCCCTGAAAAATGTGATCCGTCATTATCAACAACTTTATCCGTGTATACCTTGACTTATTTTGAAAGACTGTTTTAAAAGATTATTTGATGACACGTTCTCCCCCTCAAATAACGACCCGTTTTCTATTTAAAGAGCTGTAGTCATAGATTGAGTGATTGAATTTGCTTTTAAATCTTTTTTTTGTGAAATTCCTTAAAACACTGATCCATTGTAAAGACAACTTTTTACCACCATGGCTAACACAAATAATTTTTGAAGAATCATAGAATAAAAATTATTTGGATAAAAAGAAGACTTCTCTTCTGGATCAAGAAATAATGCACTGAAGCGTACATTAGATCGAGGGTGCACGGATATAAAGTAATCCATGCCCGGGAGAACTTAATCACCCGTTGTTAGGAACAGCCGTCTTTTTGGCGACGTGCTTTCCTCATTTTGAAAACCGGGTTGCATATCAGAAATAATAGCAAGCCATTTTTAACATGTTTTGAAAAACATTTGAAACTTATGTTGGAACTTTATTTACAGCACCGTGTCATTATTGAATGACATTTTTAATGCCGTACATATTATCGATGCCAGAAGACATGTCATGAAAAACATATTTTTGGCATTTTCTGATTTTATATTTTTGTATTTTGTTTTTGAAAAGTTTTATAAAAAAATGAAAATCTTTTTGTGTTTTTCTTGTTTTATATATTTACATATGATACATGAAGAGATACCACCATAACTCTTCAGTTTCGTCCACCATCTTTTTCATCATTTCCGGAGACATGCTTTGCGTTCCAACCTTTTTCATGAGAAATTCAAGTTTTTCTTGTCCTAAGGTTTGGAGAAGATATCTGTCAGCTGAAATTCTGTACCGACGAAGTAAAGCTCAACCACTCCGTTTTCCTTTTGCTCCTTGATTTGCCTTGTTTTTTAGAACACCTCCTAGTTCATCTAATTTCACCTTATAAATCCACTTTAAGGTAACAATCATCACTTGATCTGGACGAGGTACTAGCTTCCAAATCTCCACATGTTCAAACTCATGGAGCTCTTCATGGCATCAATCCAACAGGATTTGGTTAATGCATCTTTATAACTTTTGTGTTCACTTGAAGATAGGAGAGCATCATAGTAGCAGAACAGGGCTTCTGTTTGTAGTTGGAGTCTTGTGGATACCGGTCTGGAAGGATCACCAGTAATCTTGTCAAGCGGATGATCCTTGGTCTATTTTTTGATGTGCTCTTGTGGTTGATTTACTGAATGCACGTGGGTTGGGATAACAATTCGAGAAGAGGATTCTTCAGAACAAGGTTCTAGAATTGGAGGACCAAATTACAGATCATTATCCATGTGTGCAACTTCAATACTATCATCATCTTCTTCAACACTAGTAGGAATAACATGAGATTGTTCTTCTTGAGTGGTTTTTGAGGTACTTGTAGAAGGTGTATCTTGATCAATTCTTGTTGATGAAGGTGTACCGGTTGAAACAACAGGTTCTTGAACAACAGGTACAAGAACATGTTGAACAACACTTGGTGAAGGATTAAAGTACTCATCAAACATAGGACAAAATAACGAATCCCAGTCATTCTTTGTTGGTGGAACATTAGGTGTTGGAGAAGGAGGTTGTGGTACGAGTCCTGAACTGATTGTTTTAGGAGTCAAAAGTTAAGGACCGGGTCCTGAACTGATGTGTGCAAGAGCCGTATGACCATTTTTAAAACATCAATCAACATGTAGCTAATTCACACTTCTCCCCCTCAAAAATTGCATATGAGGTTGTAATTTTTGATTGAACAGGAGAATAACAATACAATCTAAGGTACATTGATCCGCTTGTTAACAGAACGAGCATAGAAAAAGCATGAATCATGTTGATAAGAATAGTCAAACACAAGAAGATTTCTCTTCTTCCGAAGATAAAGCGCACTGAAGCGTACACCTTTCTTTTATTTAAGGAATAGTTTTGGGTGTAACAAGCAGTAGCCACAGCTTCTGCCCACAGAAACAATGGAGCCTTCGAGAATATCAACATAGTTCTAGCCGCTTCAACAAGAGTGCGGTTACGTCTTTCGACAACACCATTGTGCTGAGGAGTTCTAGGAACGGTCTTCTCGTGGGTAATTCCAACGTTTTCATAGTAATCAATCAAGTCTTTATTAACGAATTCGGTGTCATTATCAGTCCATACGAACCTGTCAATTTTGTTAAGGCCGACTTGAAGTTGTTTTAACAAGTTGATTACGAAGGCAGGAGTCTCGTCCTTAGATCTCAAAAACTTTACCCATGTGAACCTGGAGTAGTCATCAACTATTACCAAAATGTATTTCTTCCCATTAATACTATGCACTCTCATCAGACCGCATAACCACGATGTTGGATACATACTCACTTTTGGTAGCTTTAAGATCTGTAGGCCATGAACTAATTGAACAACGTCATTTCATGTCGATTCGAAGAGCGAGGCCTCTTTGAAACTGCGATTGGAAACAAAGACGTCAATTCATTTCTGTGCGATCAATATGAATTCCCTTAAACCACATGGATTTATATGATATGAGTCTTTGTTGGATCTTGATTTGATTAAAATCAGACAAAAATGAAGCGACGAATGTAATAAAGCTGACTAAGATCTGGGACATATATTACAAACAATATAGTGAAGTTACAAGATCAAGGTTTTTGGATACAAAATAAAAGCCCCGTTACAAGTTGAAGATACATATCAATAATGTTGTTAAACAAACAAACATACAATTATAGTAGTCATTAAAATCGGTTTAAATACTAATTAAAGTTGATAAGAGTTTCATTACCAAGTAGCCATTTACTCTTGGGCTAGTCAGTTCTTTGGTACCTAGAAAAGGTAATAATCCATGGTAAACTGAAAACCATATAGACAATGAGAGTACCATATGCATTGTGAAGAATCCTGTTTTCCACTCAAAAACCAAGCATATTCAGATTCGACATCACTTCATTCGAGATTGTTATGAGCAAAGGCTCATTAATGTGGTCAAAGTTCATACTGATGACAATGTAGCAGATTTACTCACCAAAGGCTTTGACTTAGCAAGATTTAACTTTTTGGTGGTAACTATTGGGATGATGAACCCATAGCTACATTTGAGGGGAGGATCACATGTAAAGTACTGTTTTGGTTAGAAAGGATCTTTGGAAGCTCTATTGCTACATTTGAGGGGAGGTTATGAATGATTGTTGAGAGTGTTAATGATTTGAAGAGATATTTTGCAAAATTGCAAGGTTGTGGTTGACAAATTTGAGTTGGAAATCTTTTTCAGTTGAAAGTACTGCTTCGCCAACTCAAAGTACTGCTTGTCTTAGAAAGTACTGCTTAGACAACTAAGTACTGTTCTAACGTTCGGTCAACGGTCAAACATACGTTTTTGCGCTAAAAACGTATTTACAACGGTAACTTTATAGTTATCCAACGCAACCTATAAATACTCAACTGAATTGCATTTTTCTCTCATTTTATCTCTTTTCATTCACAAATTTTTAATTACAACCTCCGACGCACATCAATTTCTTTTCAAATGGCAAATATTCGCACTTGTAACAAACACAACATGATTGCTTGTGTGGAGAAGACGGCGCAGAATGCTGATTTTTATCAAATCATCGATTATCTCACTGGATGCTCAATTAACTACTCTTTGTTAGTTGATCCTGATCTCATTGGTCCGTGGCTTCAACAATTTTGGGCTACAGCTTCTCTACGCGTGATTAACGAAGTGCCTCATATTCGCGCCACGGTAGCTGGAAAGAAGGTTTTGATTTCAGAGGAAACCATTCGGGCTGATCTACTCTTTGATGATGCAGATGGTGTTGATTGTTTTCCAAAGCAGGTTATTTGGGACTCTCTCCGAGATATAGGCTATGAGGGTAATTTAGCACAACTTACTTTCTCTAAACCTTTATTTAGCCCTCAGTGGAAGTATTTAGTCCATGTTTTACTTCACTGTCTAAGTCCTAAGAGTACATCATGGGAACAGTTTGGGACTAATATAGCATCAGCTCTGGTAGGATTAGCAACCAACCAAAAGTTCAACTTTTCTTTGATGATAATGAATGGAATGCTAGGACATATTTCAAATGGTACACCTTTTCTTATGTATCCTAGATTCATCCAACTGTTTTTGAACAAGCAATTAGAGGGAGTAACCAGACCTCAGAATTTTCTACCATCCGTTACTCTTCCTTCTAAAGTTTTTACCTTTATGAGAAAGCACAGTCCTAAGTTCTCATGTAGGATTACACCTTTGACTCCACCTATGTTAGAGGTTGTAACAGCATTAGCAGCAGAGGAAGCACATAGTACTAGTTCTCATTCTAGGGCTGAAACTTCTCCAAGGGATGCTCAAGGTACCCCTATTCAAAGTGCTGCTCAAACTAGTATTAGTACTGCTGAAGGTACTGTTGACTTACAAGATACTGCTGAAGCTCAAGGTACTGATGATGCTCAAGGTACTGCTGCAGCTCAAGGTGCTACTGATACTCCTAAATCTCCCAATGATTATACTCCCACAGATGCGTCTCAAACATCTGGAGGAGATGAGGGACTTTTGGATCTCTATGCTTTAAACAGGGAAGTTAGGAGGCTCAAGAAGCAAACTCTTTCTCAAGCCAAACAGATTCACAAGCTAAAGGCCAAACTCAAGAAACTGTCCAAATTCGTACAGCCAGTGGTCAAACATCACGCTTTTTGGGTAGAAAGTCAGGATCTTAAGAAAAGAAGAAAGAAGCAAAGGAAGAAGCAAAGGAAGAAGGTGTCTTCAGTCAAACTGGGGAGGAATAAGGATGAAGGTACTTTGTCTGAAGAGCACTATGTTCAAGAAGATTATACAGCAGATCATTTCTTTGAAGATATTGTTGATAAAGATGCTGCTGTTACTCCTGACTTGGAAAGAAAAAGTGATGAAACTGAAGAAATCAATGTTGAAGAGAAAGAGGCTTCTGATGTAAAGAGTGGGGATACTGAAGAATTGGATTTGGAGACAATTAAAAGTACTGCTAGGCAAAGTACTGTTACTCCAAGGACCTTAGATTTTGATGATGAAGCAGGTCCTTCAAGCCCAATTCGTCCAACTCAAGAAGAAGGGTCTGAAGAACAGTTCAAAGTTGATGAAGTTCTTGCTGATATCTCTCTCAATATCAGTAGACCAAGAGGTTTAAGCATTCCTGGTCCCATACAATCTCAACCTCAACAGCCAACTCAAGCTACTGACCCAAAAGATAAAGGCAAAGGGATATTGGTTGAAGAGCCCAAAAAGAAGAAATTAACTCTTCAACAAATCAGAGCTTTGGAGACTACAAATGATGAGGAAGTTGCTAGAAAGATTCAAGCTGAATGGGATGCAGAAGAAGAAAGAAAAAGGTTGGAAGAATTGAAGAAAGCAAAGCCAAAGACTATTTTGAAGAAACCTACTTCTCTTGCTCAAGAAAGGAATCAAATGATGAACTTCTTAAAAGGTCAAGGATACAAGAATTTACAAAAGCTTAGGTATCCACAGATGAAGGAACTGTATGACAAAGTTCAAGAATCCATCAAAGACTCCTTCAAAGATTTTATTCCAATGGGCTCAGAGAAAGAAAAGCAGTTGTTGCAAGAAAGAGATGCAAAGAGACTCTTAAGGAAGAGAAAAGCTACAATTTCTGAAGAACAGCCATCAAAGAAGCTTAAGTTGAGGACAGAAACAATTGATGCGGAAAGGCTTAGAAACTTATCTATAGGATTGTAGACTTTGGAAGAATGCACATGATTAGAGAGTCACTAGAAGCAATCTCGGTTATTACTAGAGTTCAAAGTCATTGACTCACGATGGAGAGTATCTCATAATCTTTAGGGCAAATAATCATTTTAGAGCATTCAATACTTTGTGGGAGATACTGCATATCTTGGATAGACAGGATTTATATCACCTATATCGGGTTGTACAAGACTATTATGAGCACATCCCTCCAACTGGTTTAGGTTTGGTACTTCTAGGTGATCTTACAACCATTTGGGAGACACCTGAAACAAGTGATGATGACTTCTGGAAGAATCAAGAAGATTGGGAAATCATAAGATGGAGACTTAATGACTCTTCAGGAGTGCATACACTAGAATTAGAGGATGGTACAACGATTCACATGCTGGCTGAAAGAAGATATCCTCTATCTAGAGAGTTGATGATCAGGATGCTGGATCATGGAATGGAAGTTGAAGATGAGAGTGAGATAGCCATTACATTGATACATCTGTTCATTTTGTGGACAACTGAAGATGGTGACAATTCTTAAACAACTGGTATGATTTATCAAAATTTTCTTTGAAAGTAATATATTTTGTTTTGATAAAAAGATTTAACTGTGAACAAGCAGTACCTTATTTAAAGTACTGCTAGTTTAAAACAAACAGTACCTTGTTGAAAGTACTGTTAGTTAAAAAGGTTGTTTGAAATATTTTGAAGATTTGAGTGTGCAAAAAGGCTTAAGGCACAAATATTTGAAAATCAAATGTTTTGAGGATTGAAGTGTTGTTAACCACCACACAACAAATGGTATCAATTTCACAATATCTCCAGATGTAAGAATTGACTAGTCCTAATCAATACAGTTTTAGTAGAAGACATCTCAATCATGTTGATGGTTGACAATTTACCAAAAAATTATATGGTGATTCAATACACAATTGTATTGCAGATGAAGTATTGGCTACTCCAAAGCAAACGGCTTTTGGAAGAGAACTCAAATCCGTTGATAGCTTTAATAGTTTGCTCAAAACTATATGGTTCTCAACTCACCAATGTTTTATTACTGAGAGTTGGCTAGTCCTGAGCAAACGGCTACAGGTAAAGACTTATCAAATCCGTTCATGGTTATAATGACTTACCAAAAGTCATATAGTATTCAACACACTATGATTAATGTTCTGAGTGTTGAAGTGGTTTTCAGTTCATATTGAGGATTATTACCTTTTCTAGGTACCAAAGAACTGACTAGCCCAAGAGTGAATGGCTACTTGGTAAAGGCTTATAAAAACCATTTATGTTACGTTGCTGAGAAGAACAATCTGTTTGATGCAAAGACAAAGAGAAGTGTTTATGTTCATAACAAGGGGTTACATTTCAAGATACTCAAACAGATTGTGTACAAGATACTGCTCAAAGGATGAAGCTTAAAAGATTAAAGGCTAGTACTGCTTTAATGACAAGACAGACTGATGCTGAACAAAGAAGACCAACTATCAAGAAACTTGAAGTCAAGCAAGTAGAATTCAAGTTAGGGGAGGATTGTTGGGACATACAAGACAAAAGGTCAAAGTACTGCTAAGTAGAAAGTCAAAGTACTGCCAGTTAAAGATCGAAGTACTGCCGTGGATAAAGGAATCTTAAAGGATTATCATTTAAACGGTTATGTTAGTAATTATCTTGTAACAGTTATTTTAATGATTAGTATTGATTAGTGTTTATGTCATACAAGGACTGTACACCTACTAGAGGTTATCCTTATGTTTATAAAAGGATTTCTAGGAAGGTATTAGAAACATATACAAGAACAAGAATTATTAGTATTGTATTAGGGATCTACAATCTTAGGCAGATTCAAAGAGTTATAATATAAAACATTTGATTAAGCATTGTGTGTTCTTCTTAAGTACTGCCAACTAGATTCCGCATAGTTGACAGTATATCAGTGTTTCATTAAGGAATATCGATCCTACAAGTGGTATCAGAGCTTGTGGAGAGACTCTGATCTAGAAGAACTTTAATCATTCGAAATCTTTTCAAACTCCAAAAAGATGTCTGAAGCTGAACCTATCCCTCCCACCTCGTCCGTCACTGCACTAAGAATCCCAATGATCAAGAAGGGTGAATATGATCTTTGGTCAATGAAGATGCGACAGTATATTGCCATCACTGATCATATACTGTGGGATATAATCACCAATGGAGACCAAGCAACAACTGATCCTGCATCCTCGTCTGCACCAAAGACTTCGCTTGCTGCTAACGCAAGAAGAAACAATGAGAAAGCTCTTAATATACTGCTTTCTGCTATACCTGATAGACATCTTCTCAGTTTTCATGATGCTGTAGATGCAAGAACTTTATGGTTAGCCATAAAAGCAAGATTTGGAGGAAACGAAGCATCAAAGAAGATGCAAAAGAATCTTTTGAAACAACAATTCGAGAC
>BQNB010013029.1:0-45590 GCA_026074375.1 Tanacetum coccineum | reverse complement strand
TCACATAAGACATAATGCAACATTTTAAAGACATAATACAACACTTTATGTGTGTTGCCTTAGATTCATTTTGTTGTAGTGTCAGTACTCAAAGACTTCTTTGTTGATCTAAAAATGATGTCATCTACATACACTTAAACAAGTAGAATGTCATTCTTGATCTTCTTTATGAACAAAGTATTATCAATTGTTCCTCTTCTGAATCCATTTTCCAACAGGTAGGTTGATAGAGTCTCATACCAAGCACTAAGAGCTTGATGAAGACCATACAATGCTTTCTCTACCTTGTACACTTTATTAGGAAACTCTAGATCCACAAATCCTAGAGGTTGGCTAACATAAACCTCCTCTTCAATAGTGCCATATAGAAATGCACACTTGACATCCATATGGTACACAGTAAAGTCCATATATGATGCATAGGCTAAAAATAACCTTATTGCTTCAATCCTAGCAACAGGAGCAAAAACCTCATCATAATCTATACCTTCTTCTTGTCTTTGACCGTGTGCTACCAGTCTAGCTTTATTCCTAATCACAATACCTCTTTGATCCTTCTTATTCCTGTAAACCCATTTAGTACCAATAGCCTTCTTTCCTTCAGGTAAATATACTAGTGTCCAAACATTCAATAGCTTGAATTGAAGAAGCTCTTCATGCATAGCTTCTACTCAGCTTTCATCATCCAAAGTCTGAGTTATCTTCTTTGGTTCATCTTAAGAGAGGAAACAAGAAAATAAACAATTCTAAAAATCTTTATGATTTGTTCTTCTTTGCTTGTTTATAAAAGATATCAATCCAGTTTCATTCTGCTTGGTCATTCTTCTAGTTTGAACAACTGACTTTGGATCTCCTATAATCTGAGCTTTAGGATGAATAGAATGAATTCTTGTTGTAGGAATAGGATTAACAACAATGGAAGGTTCCATGTTGTTGAAGTCAGCCTCTGCACCCACATCTTGATCATCAAAAGAAGAGTTGTAGAACTCGTCATCATCATAAGCTTTGCCAAAGATACTATGACCTTGAGGTTCAACTGTATCTTCTAAATCAGGCATCAATGGATCATCTAGATAATCATGAACATCAATAGGAAGTGATCTATCAAAGGAAACAAGTGGTGGTCCACTTGATAGGCCAGTAGGATAGACAGTTCTTGATGGACTAGCAGTATAAATTAGATTGTTAACAGTATTAAAACTGTTAGTACTGCTAGTTCTAGTGTCTAATCCTTGAAACAGCTGCTCATTGCACTCTGCTTCAAACTGTCTTCTGACATCATTAGAATGCTCTGTATCTTCCTTTTCTTGATTCAGCATTTGATTAGAAGCATCCTTCAAGGTTTGGTCCTCCTTTTTTGTTGGTTCTTGTTTTGTCTTTTTATCAGCATCATTAGAAGGTGAGGACACATCTTCATTAGGACTTGAAAGAACATAAGAACTTATATGAAGCAATGGTAATATGATGTATTCTTGATCAGGAACTTTATCTTTTTTAGCTTGTCCTACATCAGAATTAGTCTCTTTACCTGCATTACCATTAGTTCTATTTCCTGCATTGACTGGTTGATAATTTATAGTATTTGTTAGAGAATCAATATCAAACAGCCATTCTAGTCCATTACCTGCAGCATTTGGTTTATTTTCAAGAAAATTCACATGCAGGTTTTCCTCTACTATCCTAGTTCTATGGTTATATACTCTAAAAGCCTTGTTGTTTATAGAGTAACTAACTAGGACTCCCTCATTAGCCTTTCCATCAAATTTGCCTAGGTGATCAAGAGTGTTAAGAATAGTAACTAGATAGCCAAAAGGTCTTATAAAACTTACAATAGGTGTTCTGCCTAATAAGAGTTCATAAGGTGTCTTATTATAAGGTTTAGTCACTAATACCCTATTCTGTACATAACAAGCAGTATTGACTGCTTCGGCCCAAAATGGTATAGGTAATAATGAGTCTGCCAATATAGTTCTAGCTGCCTCTATAAGAGTCCTATTCTTCCTTTCAGCAACTCTATTTTGTTGTGGAGTTCTAGCATTACTGAATTCCCTCTTAATCCCTTTTATGCCACAGAACTTATTCATTTCATAATTCTTAAATTCAATTCCATTATCACATCTAATAACTTTAACTTTGTGATTCAATTGGTTTTCTATGCCTATTATGAAGTTCGTAAGGATTCCACTAGTTTCATCCTTTTTAGCTAAGAAGAAAACCCAACTAAATCTTCTATAGTCATCAGTGATTACTAGGCAATACATTTTACCCATAATACTCTTTACAAAGGTTGGTCTAAATAAATCCATATGCAAAATTTGTAAAGGTTAGCTGATAGTATTCATAAGCTTGGACTTACAAGAGGCTTTGTGTTGCTTTCCCTTCTGACAAGCAACACATGTGTGGTCATTTTCAAAAAAATTTAAAGGCAATCCTTTGACTAAATTTCCCTTCATAAGTTTATTCAAAGTTTTAAAGTTTAAATGACCCAACCTCCTAAGCCATAACTTAAACTCATCATTTATGGCCTTTGCAATCAAACAAGTCAATCCTTTTGAAAGAACAATGTTCTTTAAGTCAAAACTGTACATATTATCTTTCCTATGAATCTTAAGCATTACTTGATTTTCATCAGGTAGCTTAAATTCAGGGGAAAGAATAAGACATTCAGTTTCAGTGAAAAGAATACTAGTCTTCTTGTCACACATCTGTGAAACACTAAAAAGATTAAACTTAAGTTCTCTCACAAAGTACACATCCTTAAAGTCTAAATTTGCAGTTCTAATTTTACCTTTTCCTATTATTTTACCTCCTCTAGAACTGCCAGCAAAAGCAACAAATCCTCCATCATAATCTTGATAATCTGTCAGATAGGACTTGTTTCTTGTCATATGCTGGGAGCATCCACTATCAAAAATTCCTGTATCTTTCAAAGCAATTTATGGATCACCCTGCATATAAAACACAAGAGAAGTAGTTTCTCTTGGGGACCTAAGCCATCACTGACTTGAGTCTGCCTGTTGGATCAACATTGTTAAAAGACCTACAAATGTATGATCCACTAGTTTTGGAGACATGATCAATGACATTACTTTTAGGTCTCCAAACCCAACATGCTGAGGGCTTAATAGCATTAAACCCTTGTTTCCCAACAACACTTTTCACTTCTTTTGTCTTAGCAGTATAACAGAATTTGCTTTGCCAGTATTAAATTTATTTTTCAAATTCCTGTTTTTCAGTGCTGTTTGTTTGTAAAAAGGTCTCCTGGATGGTGAATGTGTCTTTTGCAAAGCATTTGTTCTTGGTTTGGCAACACTTACAAAGGATTTTGGTGCAGTAGTATTAATAGGTCTAGCAGCACTAACAGGTGCTGCTACACTTTGCCTAGCAGTACTAATTAGTACTGCTGCTCTAGAAGATCTTTGCCTAGCAGTACTAATTGGTACTTTCCCAGATTTATTTAAAACTGCTATGGGAATAAAATTTCTCCTAGATTTAGAGAAATTTTGATGGTTACTCCTCATCACATTATTCCAAACTAGTCTCCTTTCCCTTTGACCAGTTCCCTTTTGGACATTGTTCAAAACAGGTTTTTGTGCCACCTTTTTATCATGAAAGTCACAATCTTTAATTAGATGACTAAAACTACCACACACAAAACAAGCTTTTGGAGAAAATTGAAATCCAACTCCTAATCTCTGAGATTTCATTCCATTCCAATTTGCACTGTTATACCTAGGATTTTGACAAACATTCCTAGGTTGATTAGCTTGTTTAGGTTTTTGTTGAACATTATCAGATTTTAACACAATCTCATCCTCATCACAATCAGAAACCCAATCCTCAATTATTGGGGCATCAGAAGTTTTCACAACTTCTTTAGTGACATCTACACAAACACTTTTATTTGCCTTAGGTCCATAGCCCTCAAATTCAGGCTGTTTAAACTCTTCAAGACTAGAGTTTGATAAATCAACAGGAGGATGTGCAAATAATCCTGTAGGTGGAGGTGGAACTGCATTATACCCTATACCTTTCCTATTGTTATTTGTTAATTGACTTCCTATCAATTTATCTAAACTCTTAGAGGCATTTTCATAGTTGTCAATCTTAATCAAATTATCCTCTTTATCTTTCTTAAGTTTCTCTATTAGTATCTTAAGAGCAATAATTTCTGATTCATTGAATGAGGCATCTCTTTTTAAAACAACTATTTGATCAGTAAATATGACCTTATTTTTCTTGTAGAAAACCAATTGTTCTTCTACAGAAGCTAGACCTTTTTTATAATTAGCTAAATTAAACTCAGATTTATTAAGTTCAATCCTTAGATTATTATACTGAGTTTTCAGAGTTTCAAAAGATTTAAGACAAGTGTTAGAACAAGTCTTATTATTATATACCTCAGAATCAGAGAAGGCCATGAGTGCCATATTGGTTGGAACTTCCTCTTCTGCCATGTAGCTCCAATCAAATCCTGCTCCATCAATGGCTACCATAACCTTGGAAGAAGTGTCTTCCACCCTCATAGTTCTCTTTATGTTGTCTTGACTACTGCTTCCTTGATCATAACTCATAGGACTATTGCTCTCTTGACTTTTAGGGTTTCTGCATTCTCTAGCAAAATGTCCCAACTTATGACAGTTAAAACATTCCACTTTTGTCTTGTCAAAACCAGCAGTATCACCTCCATTGATGGTGATTTTCTTCCCTATTCTCTGGTAGAACTTCTTTGCTCTCATACTCAACAGTGCTAGCTGCCATTTTAGATCCATCTCTTCTAGGTCATCATTATGGATTTGCTCTAAATCTTCATGAACAATCTGAGATCCACTTGGTTGATTAGCCAAGAAAGCATAAAATGTTGCATCACTAAGGCTAGTAGAACTATCATTAGTACTAGCAGCACTAACAGGAGTGCTAGCAATACTAACTTGAATATAAGCAGTATCTTCATTGGTACTGCCAGGAGCTGATACAAATGCCACATTCTGTGACCCTGAGTTAGAGCTAGAGGAAACAGATCTCTTCACTTCTTGTTCAACAATCTTAAAATTATTGTATAAGTTATCAATGCTCATAGTTTCTAGATTTGGTTTGTTTCTCCAGACAACCACATGTGTGTTCCATTCTGTAGGTAAGATTCTCAAGAATTTTAGATTGAGATCTTCTTGAGAGGTGTTTACCCCCAAAATGGACAATTGGCTAATAATCTTTTGAAGCCTGTTGAAGATAGAGTCCAGTGACTCTGAGCTTGAAGCATTGAAGTTTTCATATGTCTGCTTCAACAATGTCTTATGTGTCTTCTTAGTGGCATCATTGCCACCAAATCTTAACTGTATGGCTTCAAACAAGGTCTTGGCATCCTTGTATTGATTGAATGTTAGCTGATGCTCATTGGGAAGAGCCATAAGCAAGATGCTTCTAGCTTTTACATCATTCCTTCTCTGGGTCTTTTCTTCTGTGGTAACAGCACCTGGTATTGTTGAAGTAGAAGATCCATCTGCATGAACTGTTACTTTAGGTTGTGGTTTAAAGGAATTGCCATTTTCAATTACTTCCCACAAAGCATAATCCTGGATTTGGATATACTGTTCTATTCTAATCTTCCACATCTCATAGTCACCCTGCTTTAGAAGGGGCAACTTAGCAAGAGTATTGTTTTGTGTAGATCCAAGATCCATTTCTGTGTGAGAATGAAGAGTTCTTCTGTATTGTTACTTCTAGATAAAGGTTTCAGGACAAAAGTTCTGATACCACTTGTTGAATCCCTTTGAACGGATCTTTGACTAGCTTGTTGAAGCTTTTAGTTATCTTAGATAAATCTAAAACAACTAAGATTGAAACCTTGTTGTATATATATAAAGACTATGCAGAATCTAATCTTTATACACCAGAAGAACAATAAGGAATAATGATACAAGATGTTTCTCTTAACTCATAATATATTGATTAAAACACAAAACAACTATATGTTTTGCCTTACAACTCTAACTATAATGTGTTTAGGATGTGTGTGTATGTCTATCTCTAACTATGCCATAAGGGTCCCTTTTATACACTAAGGAAACCCTAATAGGCTTACAAAACGCATTAAGAGATCATGCATATCTATTCCTAATATATCTCATGCATATCTCTTAAGCAATACTAACTTAATACATTAACAGTACTAACTTACGAACTAACAGTACTAAGTATCTATCTTTTAGTACTGGCAGTACTAACTATTACAAGCAGTACTAATATTACAACTAACAGTACTAAATCCTTGCAGCAGTATGAACTTGTAAAAGCCTTTAAATCCCAACAGAAATTCCACTTCCCCTCTCCTCTCTATAAAGCTGACACCACCACCATCGCCACTCCTCCTAAATTTTTTACCACTTGTTTTATTCACCACATCCACTATATAGCATCCTTGCAATGTTTGGTTGATTTTGAAGAAGTTTTGGAGGTGTTTTAGGGCTTTTCTTGAAGTGTTTGATTGGGGTTTTATTCTACCAAGTGGGTAACAACATTTTAGGTAATTAGAATCATTATGTTGAAGAGTTTTGGGTGCTTATTTGGGTTGAACTCAGCCCCAAGGTTAAAGGGGTTAGTTTGTGTTTGTTTGCTTGTTCCAGTCATCTCATAGTAAGTTTACTTCTTTATTTTTGATCTTTCTTTTGTTTTTGGTCCATGCAAATTTATGTTAGATTCTAGAAATTTTTGATGTTTTGTGTTTAATAATGTGTTAAACAACCAAGTGTGGCATTGTATAGGGTTTTGTGGATTTGAAATGAGGCTTGGACTGATTTTGATGAGGTTTTAGGAGTTGATTTTAGACCAGCAGGTTGTAGCATTAATTTCTAATTATTTTTCATCTTAGCATACCTGGGAGTTTTCATATATTGTTAGGCCTAGTCCTTATGTACATGTGGCAAATTAGATGGGGCCGTAACTCATCCGGATGACCAAGATATGATCGAATTAGTAAAACCAATTTTATCGAACACTTAGGAAATTTAGGGCAGATAGTTTGAAGGGTAAAATGGTAATTTCACTCAGGTTATGGAATTTTTGGGTAGTGGGCCCCCACATTTCTTGAAAATAGATTCATACGGCTTCCTGTATGCGAAAACATCGTGCTTATATCTATTACGAATCTTGACTTATGCGCGTGTTGAGTTGCGTAAATTTCATAATTTTGGGTAAATAAAGACTTTTGTTAGACGTAAAACTTATATGGACACTTTGGATGTTTTGGTTATGAAGTAAACTTCATTATATCCTAAAATTCATATAAATTCAGATTTAGACTTGTGTTTTGAGTATGTTTGACCTATACATCTAGGACGCAATGCCATACTTGATCAGATTAAAGAAAAACATTTTATAAAATTCTTCTTTTATTTCATTCTCTTTCATGTGAGTACTAGTTATTTATTTTTTTAAGTTGCGACATTTATTTTAGGTCGCACTTAGGGGGTTTTATTTACTTCAGCTACTATAATTTTTATTTTGCCGTTTCTCAAAAGGTGAGTTCATAGCCCCTACTTTTACTTGTTATATACTGGTTTTGACCTATTTTGAGGTGAGATACATGCTAAATTGTTTTTATATACGCTATAACTAACAGTTTGCATTCATAACCCTTCTTTATTACCTAAATGTTTCCTTAAACTCCTTAAGGGAGGTTACATATTTGTTTTACATTTCGGACACATTTACATTTTAAATAATACCTGGGTGTTTGGCAACCTCAACTCTAAGAGAGAAAAATACCTGGGTGTTTGGCCGCACCAACTCTCGGAGAAAAATACTTGGATATCTATCAACACCAACTCCCTCTCACAACATATGTTAATGTTTGGTGTCATTAGCTTAGTACAATAATACTTATTCTTGGACATGGTGATTGTGTCACTTGTCTACATTACTTGAATCTGGTGATCCACTAAACTGTTTGATTTTAATCACATTACTTGATTTACTCCATTACTGTTTACTTATTAAAACCTATGAATTCACTAAACAATTTTGTTGACTTTTTAGCATGTTTTATCTTAGGTTTTTATGTATTTTGCTCGGAGGGAAGCCGCACGGATATGTATTTCGGAGACTCTTCATTTTATACAATTGATAAAATTTCTTTTGAAAATACTGTGTTGTAAAGAATTTCTATTATTACATTCGATAAAAATTTTATCTAAACATTTTGTCATGTCTAAACACTTGTGTTATTTTGAAACTGTTGGGACCTGTTTGCAAACTCTGATGTTTTTAATGTATCAAATGTGAATCATTTTGAAATATATTTGAGGTCGTTTTCTATGACTTGTACCTTGTGCCTTGAAGTCGCACCCCAATGTTATCATTTCGCTGCAGTCCGATTTTGGAGGTGTGACAGATTCGTATCAGAGCACTGGTTATAGAGAACCGAGTCGTTTTCGAAACCTAGACTATAACTACTTTTCAAAATTTAGAGTCTCTCCTCTTGTTTTATCCGATATCCATGCGCGCGTATTTCCTGACTGCTTATATTTACTCTCTCGAGCAATACTACTAGTGTTATATAGATATTAATTATATGATACTTGAATTTCTTTTTGATTTCTTACGCCTATCATTAAGAGTATCGCCACTTATTTATATAGAGTTAATTTATATAAATGTTGACTATCTTGATCACTTATACCTACTTTCTTGCGTGACACTATATTTTTATATAAATGTCGTTTATATGAATACTAAAACTCTTCTCTTAAGACATTGTGAGTGACACCATTGTCTTATTTATTTTCAAGACGTTATGAGTGGTACGACGATCTCTAAAACCTTTCAAGACATTGTTAGTAATTTAATGGTCTCTAAAATTTATTTTTCATGCATTTACTTAATTCTCTTTTTGATAATATTGGAACTCGACATAGTTTGTCGATCCCATTGACTATTCGACTCTGAGTTTGAACACCCGCCTCGTACTTTTAAAACGCATACATCATCATGTAACCTACTACATTGAATCATGTCGGTTAACTGGAATATGACTTTTAAATTATTTCCTCGTAACGTGTCATTTGGGAACACCTACTTTTGGAACACGACTCATTAACGTGACATTCTTCTTACTTCTTGTGATTTTTGTTTAATCCTGTCGCCAAGAAGAAAACTACTAAGTTCGGTAGCTATCAAGCGACACATAGCCCAACGTATGGCTGACATGCACTTTCGCTTTAAACAAAACAAAATCTGAGATGCCAAGAATGAATTGCGCATACAGACCCTTGAGATAAACCACGATAATGAAAGTCAAGTCTTCTGACTCAGATATCATTGGAAACAACACAACAAGCAGCCTCGCTCCGAAGAGAAAATCTTGTCCATCATAGTCATTGATGACCTTTTTAATTAAAAACATTTCTTTTAAAACTCTTAATGTAATGTTTTCTTTGTGGTATGAATATACCCACTCCCTTTAATAAGTAATTGCTTGAATAGTTAAGTTCTCATATCCCGTTATAACAACCTTGATATAACCATTCCCTTAATATTGGTTTATTTTAGCTATTTAGTTTTAACTCTCTTTAATAATTAATTGTTTGTACAATTAAATTCTCATGTTTCATTGTAACGTCCTTGATAAACCATTTCCTTATTATGTGTTGTTTTAGCCATTTGGTATCAACTCTCTTTAAATAATTAATTGTTTGTACAATTAATTCACCTATCTCGTTTAGCAATTTTAACACACTATTTTTATGAAATAGGCCTCTTTCAATTATTAGAAATAATACCCTCGTTGCATCGATTAATTTCACGAATGACTCTCTATAGTCTTTCATAATTCTTTAAGTTCTTTCGTTTTGACCGTTATTGTAATTTGATATTCTTGGCACCTATTTCTACCCTACCATTATTATTATCAATTGATTCTCTGTTTACTTAATTATTTGTACAAATGATTCTTCATGCTCCTTGATTCATAAATTGTTTATGCGAATCACACCTGATATATTTATTATTTCGGTCATTATTTCATTTGTACATATGTTCTCTTTTTACGTGCTGTCTTAAGCCGTGGACATGTTCATAATTTACATGCTCGCGATATCTTTATTGTTTATTCCTATACTTTCATTTATTCCTCTCGCGATACTATGACTATATTTTATGATCTAATCATTATTTGGTTGCATTGATTAATGACTTTTCGTTACCTTGTTCACAAAATGTTCAATCTCTGTTTTAGGATTCTCTAAATCCTAAAATATCAAACTTATTATCAACTCTTTGAATTGGCATTCACTTCCTTTGAAGATTAGTAATTTATTTTATTCGTCTAAGTGCATTGATTATCATCCCAAATTCATTAAGGAATTTTTTAACCACTAATACGTACCTATAAATACATTGCAGACATTCCATGCTTTAACAATTAATTATTCCATACTTGTCAGCTACCTTGTTTAACTTCTGTATTGAATTCACGAACATGTTTTGACGCATAACCTAAAGTTTGGAGCTTTAGTCCCTGCATTGAAAGTAATGGTTATCTAATGAAAACCTTGTCATTCCGCCAAATGAAATTTGCTAGACAACAAGCTATTATCAACGAACCTTAAGAGATCATAGACCATGAGGTAACGCAACTAAAGCTAGGTCATATCCTTATCGTCAAAATTCATTGGAAACCCTCGACGAGGAGCTTAATTTACTTGGGAGCGTGAAGATCAGTTCAAGGCCACGTATCGACCTCTTTTCACCTCCACCTCATCTGCAGTCGTCAATTGAACTCTAGGGACCAAAGTTCCCTTAGGAGGATCGACTGTGAGACTTCGTAAATTCAGGTAAATAATTAAATTCTATTTTATTCCTATTTTTAACCTTAAGTAAAATTTTTTATATTTAATTTTATTCTGTTTGGCAAATTTCGCGTTCCTAATCAAGTTTGAGTCGTGATTGAGATTTTATTTCCGTCTAACTGTTTATCATAGTTTAATATTTCATTGTCCACCCCTAAGGTTTTATAATATTATTTTTGGCATTTTTAGTTTTACCTCGCATTTTCGCTAAACTTTGCTTAAAGCTCGTGTTTACACTTAAAACTTACCTTTTTCCTAAATTAAACCTTACCTACACTTTAATACTTACACAAACAATTAATATATATATATATATAGGCCATAAGACCGGCCAAACAATTTGTACATAGGAATCATCGATTCATTTTTTTATATCCTCCATTCCTGCTCTTTTAAAAACAAAGTGAAAGAAATTCCACTTCCCCTCTCCTCTCTATACAGCCGACAGCACCACCATCACCACTACTCCTAATTTTTTTACCACTTGTTTTATTCATAAATCCACTATATAGCATCCTTGCAATGTTTGGTTGATTTTGAAGAAGTTTTAGAGGTGTTTTAGGGCTTTTCTTGAAGTGTTTGATTGGGGTTTTATTCTACCAAGTGGGTAACATCATTTTGGGTAATTAGAATCATTATGTTGAAGAGTTTTGGGTGCTCATTTGGGTCAAACTCAGCCCCAAGGTCAAAGGGGTTCGTTTGTGTTTGATTTGCTTGTTCCAATTATCTCCTAGTAAGTTTACTTCTTTATTTTTGATCTTTCTTTTGTTTTTGGTCCATGCAAATTTATGTTGGATTCTAGAAATTTTAGATGTTTTGTGTTTAATAATGTGTTAAACAACCAAGTATGGCATTGTATAGGGTTTTGTAGATTTGAAATGAGGTTTGGACTGATTTTGATGAGGTTTTAGGAGTTGATTTTAGACTAGTAGGTTGTAGCATTGATTTCGACTTATTTTTCATCTTAGCATACCTGGGAGTTTTCATATATTGTTAGGCATAGTCCTTATGTACATGTGGCGAGTTGGATGGGGCCGTAACTTATCTGGATAACCAAGATATGATCGAATTAGTGAAACCAATTTTATCGAACACTTAGGAAATTTAGGGAAGATAGTTTTACACATTATGGAATATTTTTGGCATATAGCCTACTATATCTTTACATAAATGGATATAATATAATCTCAGGTCTATATGGTGAATTGGATGGAGTCGTATCTCCTCCAAATGAGTGACATACGTATAAATTAGCGAGCTAGTCTTAAAAATGAACCCAGAATTTACTAGGCAGATTGTTTGACCTAAAATGGATAATTTTTAAACTAGAGACTATTGAGTTTTTACATGGGGAATGGTAAAATATATGAGGACCATGTGGTTAATTATATGGAATTTTATCTCCTCCGGATGAGGGAGATACGGCCGATTTACCAAAACTAGTCAAATAAGAGGTACTGTTGGAAATAAGGATATAACTTCAGAATATTTTATTAACTTTTTAAAATCAAAATGTGGTACCTATAGAGGACATCTGGGGCTATCATCTCCCGCTGACCTCACATCAACAGCATTTTTAGATTTCATTTTATGTCCGTTTTGGTGAAGCGGATAATTTCAGAAATAAATCTGCACATGTATTAAAGGGTAAATTGGTAATTTTACCTAGGTTCTAGAATTTCTGGGTAGTGGGAGCCCACATTTATGGAAAATAGATTCATAGGGCTTCCTGTGCATGAAAATCTCGTGCTTATATCTATTACGGATCTTGACTTATGCGCGTGTTAAGTTGGGTAAATTTTAGAATTTTGGGTAACTAAAGACTTTAGTTAGACGTAAAACTTATATGGACACTTTGGAAGTTTTGGTTATGAAGTAAACTTAAGTATATCCTAAAATTCATATAAATTCAGATTTAGACTTGTGTTTTGAGTATGTTTGACCTATTCATCTAGGACGCAATACCATACTTGATCGGATTAAAGAAAAACGTTTAATAAAATTCTTCTTTTATTTCATTCTCTTTTGTGTGAGTACTAGTTGTTTATTTTTCTAAGTTGCGCCATTTATTTTAGGTCGCACTTAGGGGGTTTGATTTACTTCAGCTACTATATTGTTTATTTTGTCGTTTCGCAAAAGGTGAGTTCATAGCTCATGCTTTTACTTGTTTTATGCTGATTTTGAACTATTTTGGGATGAGATACATGCTAAATTGTTTTTATATACACAAGTACTTATAACTGACAGTTTACGTTCATCGCCCTTCTTTATTACCTAAATGTTTCCTTAAACTCCTTAAGGGAGATTACATGCTTGTTTTACATTTCGAACGCATTTACATTTTAAATAATACTTGGGTGTTTGGCAACATCAACTCTAAGAGAGAAATATACCTGGGTGTTTGGCAGCACCAACTCTCGGAGAAAAATACTTAGATGTCTGTCAACACCAACTCCCTCTCACAACATATGTTAATGTTTGGTGTCATTGGCTTAGTGTAATAATACTTATTCTTGGACATGGTGATTGTGTCACTTGTCTACATAACTTGAATCTGGTGATCTACTAAACTGTTTGATTTCAATCACATTACTTGATTTACTCCATTACTGTTTACTTATTAAAACCTATGAATTCACTAAACAATTTTGTTGACTTTTTAGCATGTTTTATCTCAGGTTTTTAAGTATTTTGCTCGGAGGAAAGCCGTAAAGATATGTATTTCAGAGACTCTTCATTTTATACAACTGATAAAATTTCTTTTGAATACTTTGTTGTAAAGAATTTCTATTATTACATTCGATAAAATTTTTATCTAAACATTTTGTCATGTCTAAACACTTGTGTTATTTTGAAACTATTAGACCTGTTTGCAAACTCTGATGTTTTTAATGTAACGAATGTGAAATATTTTGAAATGTATTATAAAACGTCTCTATTTTTGAGGTCATTTTCTGTGACTTGTACCTTGTACCTTGAAGTCGCACCCCATTGTTATCGTTTAGCTGCAGTCCGATTTTGGGGGTGTGACAGATTCTATTATTCGGGTTATCATTTAAACAACGTTTGAGTTGTCGGATCGTGTCTTAGCTCGCTTTCAAAACCCTCTTTGTAAGTCTTCTGAATTTTGATTTAATCTAATGATACGTAGAAGCTAGTTGTACGGTGCGTTTTCTAAAAATCAAACACGAAAAATTTACAGAAACCCATTAAGGGTGCGTTTTTGGTTCGAACACAAATAAAAAAAGAATTAAGGTTTATTAGTTTTATGACGTGGTAGTGATGGTTGAAAAACATTTGTATCCTAAGTAGCTTATTTATTGCCTAGCTTAAAAATAAGCATATTCGGCTTATTTTGGGCTTATTAACTTTCGGTTAAATAAAGAGTACAAGAAAACTTGGTTTCGATTATTTATCCATGGTATCTTATTGTAATAAGCGTATTTTAATAGCTTATTTTAGTACCTAAAGGAACAACTTAGCTTATTAGCTTATTAAAAATCTTATCGTACTTGTTTTGGGCTTATATTACCCACGGCCCAAAAAGGCCCAATAAGTCGTGGCTTATTGTGGACCTTATTGTGGTTCGACTTATTTTTATGGCTTTTGGTTATAGCTCATTATGACGCCTAACGTAGCTTAACGGTTTGAAAACAAGCTACGAATAACTTATTTAGACTTAATGGAGGCCACGACCCAATAAAACAAGCCAAATCATAGCTTGGTCTTGGTCCGTAAGTCTCGGCTTACGTTGTGCTTTATTTCCCGAACCTATATTTACTAATAAGTATGTTATTGGACCTAAATCGGATCTTGGAACTTAATAAATACGTTTTGGACCTAGTCATTTTATGTACTTAAAACGGGCTTTTGAAAGAAAAACATACTCATTTAGATATACGATGGTCGTTTGGGGAAATGTATTTTGATAAACGTTGCGAGATATGAATTTTTGGTATTTTGTTGAAAAGTGGTGAAATTGTGAAAAGTATTTAAAATTGAGGTTTCAAACCTTGGAAAACGTTGTATAAACGAATGGGTCATGCCGAAATTTTGTAAAAATCCTATACTTAGACTTTTACTCAAAAACTTACTTTTACAACAAAATAATAAAATATTATTATAAGTCGACAAAAAGATGGAAAACATATTTTATAATTATAAAATATGAAACCTCTCTAAGTCGTTGTGTATAAATAAACGTTTCATTTCCCATAAACTATACAAGTAATCGAGGTAAATAAGGTTACCGAATGGACTTACCAAAATATATTCGGAATATTTATTTTCTAAGTCTTCTTATATTATTTGTCTATTTTTACTTAAATAGTATAAGTATATTATACTAAGGTTTGAACTAGAACATGTTATCATTGAAACTAAGTCGTCAACCATCACACTACAAATAACGTTAAGGGTGACCATACAACGCACATCTGACCTCTATGCATCGACCTTAAACTTATTTTGAAAGCATAGATCTAAATTGAACATTAACTAGATTAGGTCATGTTCGGGCGTCGTTGCATCTGCTTGTTTGATCTTGATCTTGCTACTTGTCACCTTTTGCTTAAGGTGAGTTCTCGTAGCCCTACTTTTTAACTCTTTTTTCGTTGGGGGAAATGATACTCAAATCTGTTTTGAACTTGTTTTCTTACTGTGCGAAACTTGATCTTTTTTAACAATGCTATGTGCCTATAACTGCTATGTGAATGACATAAGATTTGGTAGAACTACTGTGTGGATCTTAATGTGTGGAACTTACTGTGTGGATCTTAATGTGTGGAACTTACTGTGTGGATCTTCTGTGTGGGACTTGTGATCTTTCACCATATATATAGCTCCAGCTGGTAGGCTTTAGGTGCGCGTGAACTTGAAGTTGAGAACTTTGCGTGCATTGGAAACCTATCTTGTGGATCTTTTATAGCATGGAGTTGCTATGTTGGAATCTAACATGTTGCATGCATTCACTGTTATATTGCATAATTGTCCACTACTTAAAATATTGGCACAGCAAATGGGTTGAAATTAAACCTACGAGATCACCAACGTTATGTTGACCTTTTTTAGTATCATTTGCAGGTATTGTTAATGATCAGTGAAGTCGTGTTGCAAGCTTTAGCAGACCTTAAATGCATCCTGTATGGATCATGTTTTGAGAGGATCTTGCGTTGAGCTTTATTTGAACTTAAGCACTTTGAGGATTGGTGTTTTAAGACTAGTATGGACCCCTGCGTGGGTATCTGGTTGTAATTGTGGTGAGTATGTGATGTGTTCTTGACGTGACTTCGCTCAAGTTTGTATTTGAGGTCGGAGAATGTCATGACACTTTTAATTAATGCATTTTATTTTTCTCTATCTTGTATCTTGTGTTGTGATAATCAATTCTCCGTCACGCCTCGTGTTTTCGCCTATGTCGGGGTGTGACAATAAGTGGTACCTATGTGTGTGACCCCATAGGCTCACATGTGTCTAGCCGTATAATTATTTATTATGACACGAGCATTCTCCAACAAAGTGAGGTTTATTTTGGGTGCTAGTAGATGTCGCAGTAAGATGTGTAAAAGCAAAGAACAAAAACAATCTTCTTATCATCATGAGATTTCAAACAAAATACTTCTAACAACGAAATCAACAAATGGTAAGGGAATACAATGCATAACTGAACCTCACAATCCCTCAAATTTATGACGTAGTGCCATAAGAAACCGAACCAAATGCTATGAGTCTCTCTTTTTTAAATTAGGATCAAAAATGCTCAATTTCAGTGGTTAAATAAATGATAATCGATCCCACAAGGCTGACATAACTAGATAAAAATCTTGAAGTTGATATCATTATGCTCAAGTGATCAAATATCTTTCTTAAGGTGATACCATTTGGCTAAATTAGACTGTGTATAATCTAGCAAGATGATCCCACAAAACCTTAGCAGAGTCGTATTTTGGCAACTGAGCCCCTATAAATGGCATGACAACAAAATTAATGGATCGTTATAACCTTGGGAATTATCAACCCCCCATGTATCTAATAACGTTGCATGATTCTTTACTAACAGTCCATCAATAGGATTTGTTTTGGTACTCAAAACATAAACCCCCCACATCGATTTTCCCCACAAAACGTTTTTCATTACATAGCTCCAATTTGAATAATTTTTTACAACTAATTGAATACTAATGTACTTGCTGCAAATACGTATTCAATCTATTACAAAGCAACCATGATTAAAAAATAACTAGTCAATGCAAATACCAAACCCTAATACGATAGACAAAAACAAACAAACCCTTGTAACCAAACAAACACTAATAATGAATCACATAAGCAATTGACAGAACAGATAACATCCAAGCAAATCAAAAGTACGATAAAACAAAAACGGGGAACAAAATCGAGACTAATCAATTACCAAAAGTATTTCGATCCGCAATACTAACAACTCTGATGGAGGTTGTGATACCATGTAGAAACCAAACACACAATACAAAGTTTTATTGTATTGATAAAAAAACTAAGCATACAATGATTATATATAATACAGACAAATGGTAAAACCTCAAAAGCTAAATGGGTCGTGAGCCGACTTTAATCTTGCTAAATATACATACGTTGAGGAGGGACGGGTCACTCTTTTCTATAATTCAAAAAGGGCCTTCACGTGTTAAGTGAATATCCTTCTTTCCGTGAGAGCGGAAGCTTCTTCTTCCAACATTGATCGGACCTATAAATTGCAACTGCACAGAAACAATCTTTCAAACATGAGGTTTTGCAGTCTTCGGCATTACTCGGGTCCATGTGAAAATAGTCGCATAGGGGCCAATCAATATCATTTAGCTCGATGAAATCAAACTGATCTTTGCTGTAACCTTCGTCACAGCTTGGAGAGAAATGAGGCCTGCAGTCACCATGTGGATCATCCGAATCAAACAATGAAAACCCCTGTGGGCATTCACAGGTTGGTCGGTTATCATTAAGGATGCAAACATTGTTGAGCCCACACACTCCGCTACCTATAATCCCACACATGTTTTTTGGCTCCAACCATAAAACTTCCCAGCTAGTGTTACCGGGTTGGATTTTTTTGGGTATGGTAAGTACTAGAGTAAAAACCCATTCCGAAAGTCTAAAGTATCTGCACGAAAGGGTAATTTTCCTCCAGAGGAATGCGACTCTTGAGTCAGATCAAGTCTTTGGAGATCAGATAACATGTATCCTGTCGCAATCAACGATCAGTTGTGCTTCACCTTCAGAATTTAGTCGGCATATCAAGTCATCATTAGTAAACCTCTACCTAGAGCTCGTAAGGGTATACATCGCGTCAGCATCGTTACCCCCAGAACCATAAAATAAACTCATAGTATTAATAAGTACAAGATTCCCATCTTGAAGGCGTAACTAGAATCTTCCAGCTGTGAAGTTTGTTTTGCTCATTTTCGAATTGATCACCCCATTTCTCGCCATACTCTGAGTCGGCAATATGGTATCTGCTGGAAAGTTAAAACTTTCCCATTTCTTGCGAGAATCACTTCCAACAAGCATAAAGTTACCTGTATCATTCATAGTCCCATATGCTAGATCAGAAATGGATCCAGAACTCCACACCTGTCTTCCTTGAGGATCACTAAGTACGAGCCCAAGACCATTAGTTAGCTCAACTTTTGATCCTTGAACCACCATAGGACCATTTCTAGGATACCAGACGATGGTTTTGTCAGGTATCTTGTCATACCATATGGATAACAAGAAATTCTCATTTCCTTGAACTTGTTGGAACCCGAAAGCAAATTCACCAGAAGGCGAAAGCCATGGTGTGCCATCCGTTGTTGCTGTGAGTGATGCACCAACCGATACCGAACCGCTAGTCCGTTGTGCAGCTAGGCTGTGTAGGAAAGTAGTTAGAAAGATGAGATGCGGTATAAATGCAGCCATAGGAGATTTTTTTGCTAAAATAATGATACAAAGTTATAAGTTTACAACAACTTTATGAATATTAAATAACAAAAATGAGTGGTTTAAGTCAGTCTATCAACATTCTCATAATTGAAATATCTTGTGGTGATAAAATGTTTCCTAGCCAATAATGATATGCTTATGTGGTGGTCCTTTTATCTTAGAATTTTTTAACGGTTTATGTTTCATGTATCCCCTAAAACACCGTTCGTACCCCTGTGTTTTTTGTTTTTTTTGTATTTTTATAATTTTGTATATGTATAAAACCGTGACACGGAAAAAACGGAACGAAAAATATAAGGTTTAACATGTCAAAAGTACGAAACTGTCAAAAATTACGAAACAGAAACTGATAAAAAAATTGCGTTGCACTGTAAAAAAGAGAGTACAAAATGAATCTTTTATACCTTTTGACACTATTCAGTGGGCCAGTGTACCAAGGGGTACCCGTTTTTAACTTAACTTTTTTTGTTTTTCAATCGATTCAAGTAAAACCAAATTAAGATTCGTGGCGGGAAGCATTCAATGTGGAAAACTATCCTCTAGCTGATGAATAAATTTAACCAGGATTTATATCTATATACACGAGGCATGCAAACTCGTGCGTTGCACACGAGTTGTATCTAATTGTTGATTGCGTACGGTTTTTGTGAGCTGGGGAGGTGTAAATATGTTGGTGCATTTAATTGAAACGTGAAGTGTAATGTTTAGGTAAGTAAGTATAAAATAATTTAAATTTTAAGTTGAGTTAAAGGAAGCTTAAACGCATACGGCTCTTTCAAAATAAGTTTTAAAACATTAATCCGTTTCTTCAATGTAATAGAAACTCTTTAGTTAAAAAGCCATGGTGTTACTACGCACAACTTAAAAGTTTTTCTTGTATATGTTAAGAAAATTAATGTAATTGGGTTGTATTCTTTTTTTATTGTAATGGAGGATGTTAAAGTGACAATTGAGATGAGATACTTGGTTGAATACCAACCAATGAGAGACAATATAGACGTAGAAAATCTTCATCAAACCAGATCTTCCATGTGCGGGGATGATAACTTCCCCAATGACAACAATTACGTACATTCCAAAAACAATGCGTACCATCGTATAAGAACAATTTAGGTTTCTCGCTCGATTAAACTTAATCTCATTAAATGTTCATATTAATAACATGTAAATCATAGAGTTAAAAATTGAATGACACTTAGATATTATTGTAAATTATGACATATGAAGCTAAAGTAATCTTATATGTTGTCTTTTATCGAGAGTATCTGGATGTGCATTTATAAAGGTGTCAAACATTATTACTTAGAGCTAACCACTATTATTATTTTTTTTTATATAAGCAAAGTAATCTTCTTGCCCATCATTACTTTCACGGGTAAAAGCCATAGAATACCAACCTACTTTCTGAAACTTACACAATGAACGCATTTCCTTTTTTATTACCAGATATGACAATGTACTTTCGAATTATTTTTCAACTTACAGAACGAAAACGTTTGTTACCGTTATTATTATGTGACAGACGTTAGTCAAAGTAGCGAAACGATCCGTTTTGAGGAAGTTTCAAAAATCGACCCTGAGTGGTTTTAATATATTTTTCTTTTTTTCGAAAAAAAAAATTTTGAAATTTTTTTTTTTTTCGAAAATTTTTTGAAAAAATTTCGAAAAATTTTTTCAAAATTTTTTCGAAAATAAAAAGTTAATTTTTTCGAACATTTTTTTGAAAAATTTTGAAAATTTTTTTAATTTTTTCAAAAAAAAAAATTTTGAAATTTTTATAAAAAATTTTGAAAATTTTTTTTTTTTTCGAAAAAATTTCCGAAAATTTTTGCGAATTTTTTCGAAAATATATATTTTTTTCGAACATTTTTTTTGAAAAAATTTTTGAAATTTTTTTTTTTTTTTTTCTGAAAAAAAACTTTCGAATTTTAATAAAAATTTTGAGAAAATTTTTGCAAATTTTTTCGAAAATATATATTTTTTTCGAACATTTTTTTTGAAAAATTTTTGAAATTTTTTTTTTTTTTTCGAAAAAAAAAATTTCGAAATTTTTATAAAAAATTTTGAAATTTTTTTTTTTTCGAAAATTTTTTAAAAAATTTCGAAAAATTTTTGCAAATTTTTATAAAAAAGAATTTTCAAATTTTTTTTCTAAACTTCTTTTTTTCGTAAATTTTTTATGTGTATAAATTTTTTTTCGAATTTTTATTATAAAAATTTTCTCGATAGTTTTTATAAAAATGTGTAAAAATTTTCGAAAAAAAAATATATTTACGAAAAAAATTTTCGAAAATTTTTACACATTTTTATAAAAAATATCGAGAAAATTTTTATAATAAAAATTCGAAAAAAAATTTATACACATAAAAAATTTACGAAAAAAAGAAGTTTAGAAAAAAATTTTGAAAATTTTTTTTCAAAAAAAATGTTCGAAAAAAATATATATTTTCGAAAAAATTTTCCAAAATTTTCGAAATTTTTTCAAAAAATTTTCTAAAAAAAAAAAAATTTCAAATTTTTTTATAAAAATTTCGAAATTTTTTTTTTCGAAAAAAAGAAAAATATATTAAAACCACAGGGACGATTTTTGAAACTTCCTCAAACGATCGTTAGCTAAATTGACTAACGTTGTCACATAATAACTAACGGTACAAACGTTTTGTTCAAATTGAAAAATAATTTGAAAGTACATTGGTCATATCGGTAATAAAAAAGTAAATGGTTCATTGTGGTAAGTTTCAGAAAGTAAGTTGGTATTGTATGGCTTTTACCCTTACTTTCACATAACAAAGTTGTCGTAATCTTCTTGCCCGTCATTGCTTGTAGCTTAGTTGACGAATGGTTTCTCTTAGTATTCGGTATGCGATCATGTTCAAGTGGTAGGAATTTTTATCTTGTTTTGGTTTGGGTTAAAATATCGTTTGACATGTAAACAAAATTATTTATACTAACAATATGTAGAATGTAACCCTCTATAAGAATACGAATGGTCTCTTCTAATTATTTAGTTCTGATCATAAAGCTGCTGATTAAAAAAGAGACTTAATGTATGTTTCTAAATAAATTTGCAACTGTTTGATTCTGCTTGAGTATTTTATGCTTTGATGTGCACACCAAGATATTTTTGTAGTGGCATTTAGTGACCTTTAATTGTTAAGTGTTTAAATTAGCTTCATATCAATTAAATATTTTATTATGGTTGTTGGAAAATAAAATTCTACGTTTATTAATAGTTTTTTTCATTATGTAAGATTGACCACAGCCATGATTAGTAAAATCCATAATCTAGAAACTGCTTATGTTTTTTTTAATAATCTTGACTTCTAATATTTTAGTTCACATTAGGATTAGACAAATAGCAACCAAGATATTGAACTGTTGTTGCATTGGCCTCCAAAAGAATTCTACAATAAGAATGCATATATATATAATTGATAATGTTGCAATAATCTAAATATATGATTGATAGATTTTCATATTTATATAAAATAACAATCATGAAAAGTAATATACTAATATGAAAAAAATTTCACACCTTCTTAATTTCTAGACAACACTAAACAAAAGGCTAAGCTCGAGTGCCATCAGGGATTGACAAAATACGCTACAAAGTAAGCCCATCTTTGCAATTGGGCTGCACTCTCAAAAGTACTCTTTTCGCATGAAAACACCTTATTCAGTTTGAAACAAGCATGTTTTTGGCCCGCGCGTTGCGGCGGACATATGTTTTTTAAAAGTATTTCACATGTGTTTTACTTCTGGCTATTTTAGGCCCTGGGTTAAAAGTCATTAAAAGTTGCGGGTACGTTTTGTAATTTTTTTTTCTATTTATATTAAACTTCAACATTTTTTATAAAATCGTACGTATGTCAGAAGCATTGCAACATTATGCTCGTTTTGTTCGCAATTCGAAGAATCTTTTCGCATGTATTTTTTGATCTGAATAAATCGGTAGATATGTGTTATAAATATGATAAATAAAGTTTAGTATATAAAAAAGTTATAAATAGTTAAAAGTTGAGGGTCTTTTTTGTAAAGTTTTTTTTCCTTCTAATTTTAGACCGGCATATATGTTTTATATTTTGAATTTATATTTCAAGTATGAGTGGGTTGTTACTTGTGACGTAGGTATTTATTTTCAATACGATATTGACCGTTGGATGACTTGGGCTTTGATTCAGTGCATCTCATGAGGGGGATCACCATAATCATTTTCATTCGCAAGAAGAAAGATTATCCGCGCGTTGTTGCGTGCGTTAATTTTTGCGCATTGTTGCGGGACGTTAACTTTTTATTTTTATTTATATATTTATTTTTATTTGTTTTTTCGCGCGTTTTTTTTATGTTTAATAGTGTAAGTTTATTTTTTTCTGCACGTTACTGCGGGGCGTTAATTTTTCGCGCGTTGTTGTGTGTCATTAATTCTTTTTTTTCCCTTTAATTTTGTGCGAGTTTATTTTGTCGGTCTCATATTTAATAGTGCGGGTTTACTTTTTCAGTATCGTGTTTAGTAGTTTTTTTTATGGTCTTACGCGTTGTTGCGTGGCGTTAAAATTTTATTTTTTTTTTATTTTGTTTGCGAATTTATTTTTTTGGTCTCATGGTGTAAAATGACACTGTTTAAGTCAATTCGGAAATGTTACCGCGGGTTTTTTTTTATCTGAATGCGTCGGTACTTTTGTAACATTTTTTTCCTCCCTATTTTGTGCCAATAATTAAAAAAAAAAAAACTAATTGGGCTGGCCTGAATTTTTGGGCTAAATTTTTTGGGCTTCTTTTTGGCAGCACTGTAGCAACAGTAGCAATAGTGCTTAGAATGAATAGTAACTCAAATAAAAAAACGCCGTCGTTTTACTTGACAAATGTGTAGGATAGTAATGCAGATATGACAGTTTGAATATCTTGTAGAATTATAGGGAAATTATGTGATATGCCGTTGAAAAACAAAGATGTTGGCACAGAACATATAAGTAGATGGCCCAAAGTTTTAATCGACTCAAAAGATAACGTACTGCTACATCACCGACACCACTTAAGGTCCCACTCTTGTCTCTCACGTATACCGGCTTTATCCCACGATCCATTTCTGCATGCATGTTATTCAAAATACAATGTGATGATATCCATGCATCAAAAACATTACTACCTCCGTCCCACATTAAGTGTCCAGTTTGACTTTTTCAAGTCTTTTTTTTTCATCTTTGACCTTAATTATTTCTTTTTATGTTATATGATATTTGATGCAAAATATATGAATTGATAGTGTTTTGAATGTATTTTTCATTGGTATAATTTTCATTAAGTATTATATAACACAAACACAAATATTTACAGTCAAAGTTGATTAAAAAAGATCACAAATATTCCATTGTGGACACTTAATATGGGACGGATGGAGTAATACTTAATGCAAAATATATGAATAAATTAAGTTCTAAATATATTTTTATTAATATAATTTTCATCGAGTATATTATATAATATAAACAAAAATATCTGTAAAAGATGAAATAAAACACTTATTTTAAGACCGAGAGTGTAGTTATAAGGACAAAACAGCGTGCCAAGCTACCCTACACTTGAAACGAAAACAGTTTCTTGCAATAAGGAAAAGTTTATATATAATCATTGTATATCGTTTTGCATCCAAATCGACGCATCTTAAATCTCATCATTATCCACCTCGTCATTTTTATTGTCATCTTAAATTGCATCATCCTCGGGGTTGATGATGGATCTTCGTCATCGTCGTACTTTCTTTCACTCGACCCTTTTCATCCATTGTCATGTGTGGTTTGTGAAAGGAGTGAAAGTAAAGTATTTATACTCAAAAAATTTAACTTTCACAATCATATGAAAAGTCTCTTAAAAACCATCATTAAACTCAAACAACACTATTGCACTTCCATCTCCTTTCATAACTCCTTAAAAAATTGAAGTCATAAGTCATGGATACCTTCACATTAAATTAAGAGGCTCAATCTTTTAGTATACGAGGCAAGCAGACCCGTGCGTTGCACACGGCTTGGGTCAATTTGTTTTTCGCATGGTGTGTGTATAATGGTCGCTTGCAGCGTGATTTCGTCAAATGTTGATCCTTTTTTGTGATGGGTTATTACTCATACAATTGGAGTGGGGTATTCGAGATAATTATTTCAGTCGGCCTCCCTAATATGATGACATCGTTTAACATGACCACTTGTAACGATGCATCAACCTTCATAATCATTGCACTCATTGTCTCTTCAACGGAACATACGTTGACCATCACTACATTCATCATCTAATGGTATATAAGAATCTGACCATCATGAACCCGCTGTCACCTAAGTTGTTAGCATTAAAACCCTGCAAAAGAAGAGAAAATTGTTGCATTGCTTTGCCAATATCAAGAAGAAAAAGATAACATGGTTGAATGTTGGGAACTGAAATGACAACTCCTTTTTGAGTTAATTTCCCTTTCTAGTTTTGGATTGCAAAAACTTTTATCCACAATGGATATGTACTATGCAAAAGACTCTTACCCATAATATTGTTAGTAATGGTTCCTTCGTGGCATTTCCGATGCATTTAAGCAAATCAATACAATGCGATAATTGTTGTTTCCATATTGTTCCTCATTTTGTTATGGTATTGAGTTTTGTTGGTCGTATTGATTGCGAATCAACACAAACCTTATATATATTTGACCATCAAAGTGGGATTATCAAAAGATCACATATATAAAATTCCTCCGAGTAATAGACGTCAAGGTCGGCAATAATGAGGATTAGGGTACAGATATGGATAATGGCTAAGAAAAATCATCTTTCAAGGGCTTTTAGTTTTTTAAATTTTAAATAGAAAAAGAAGATGGTTAAGTACGTATTTTGTTTATTAATTTCAAGAATACGTAGTTTGATAATTACTTTTCTAAAATAACATGGTCTCCTAAAAAACTCGGTATTATCTAAGGTTGCAGTTTCATCTAAACCATAAATTAGGACAGGCCCATAATAAGCAGCCCATTTCATAGATTTTAGGTTTAAGTGCCAGAACCCTAAACACTTTCACCCAGCATCCGCCTCTTTAGTTTCTAAACTTCCTCTTACCAAAACTCTCATATGCTTCCACAGATCATCACATATATCCCTTCCTGTAAATAACGATTTACAACCACCCACTCGTCATATTTTCTTTAGAGCACGAACATCAGTCACCATCTTTGGTTCGATGAAAGGAAAAAAAAGGATGAAACACGTTTGTTTTTTTTCTTTCTTTTAAAACTTTCGAATATACGATAGATGTTTTGCGTCAGACTGATCTATGATGATGTGTCTTGTTAATGGTCTTTTAAAGATCATTACTTGAAAAGGAAAAGAAACTCAAATCTGGTTTTCGTTTTCTTTTTGTTTCCAATTCATGGTTAGGCAGTTTTGAGAGTAAATACACCCGGACCATTAAGCACACCCAAAACCACCAAGCACACCACAAACTACCGGCCAGAGGGTGGCGGCAATTAGGGTAATGGTGGCGGCAGTGATGGGGAATGGATTAATGATGTGGGCAATTAGGGTGTCTTGTGCCAAAGAGAGAGAGAGAGGAGATCGAAATGTTTTATGATGTTTGTTGCTTATATATGAGTTATCTTGGTTCTTTTAGTATTCTTACATCAACGGTTACACATCTTTAAAGCTCCATTTGTATAATCTTTTTGGTTTTCTAGTAGTGGTTACACATCATTTAGACTCTTTTATCTATCTAATGACCTGCATCTTAAAGCTCGACTGTTCCTTTTCCAGTATTTAATTAGATATGGACAATACAGGCTGCAACTTTTAATGGATACAGCCCCATTAAATTAAGGGGCTGTATCTTTTAGTATAATAGATAATAGATATATAAAGATTGAGTACACTAAATTTAATAGGAGTCTTAATGATTTAAAAACTTAATTAAAAGTTATGATAAGGAATTACAAAAGTATATTATTAATGAAATTTAGTATTGTTTAATGTTTTTGCTTATGAAATTTTAATGACTTCAATATACATATTCGGTTATGAATTGAGAGGAAGATGAAAAGATTGCTAAAAAATTAATGATTTAACCTAATCCAATGCCTATAAAAACCGGCCAAAATCACATGCACAATCACAAAAGTTACAACTTAATTTTAGTAGGCTTAGTCATATGGATGTCCATGAGTCCATGCTAATATTGGTTGTTATCTTCACATATATAAAGTAGTTAAAGCAGGAAGCGGAGGCCATACTGTTGTGCAAATCGAAGATGCCTGCTCTTTTTCTTTTGGTTGGAACAAGCATGGACAACTTGGTACGGGCTCAATTAAAAATGGTGAGTGGCATTCTAACAATTGTAAAGATGATGGTAAATGAAGTAGATTGATTACTTAATTTTGGCATCAACTGTTTCTTTGTGCTAACAATTGTTTACTTATTTTGCTTATGCAGAAGTTGAGTTATCTCCGGTACAATGTCTTATAACGGATGTAAGAGATGTTGCATGCGGAATGATTTCACTGTTTGGTTAACTTCTCTCAAAGGCGCTTCTATTAGTATGAAGATGACTTTAAGAGTCTTTTAATTTGTAAAACAATGTCGTGTTGACAAGTTGGTGAATTTGAGTGTGATAGTTGCATACTTTATAGAGTTGTATGAGTTTGGATTTCATTTGTGGATGCTTGAGTTTACATTTATCAATTATTTGTGGAGATCAAACTATAACGGTTCGCAAATTAATTAAGCCAATCTTGGGTTTAACTCTACACGGTCATGTTAGAATTGAGTTTTACTCGCCTCATTTTTAACTATTTTGCTAATAATTAATGATGCACGTTTTTATTAAAATATACCATTTAATTTATATTTTTAAGCTTTTACGCTAAACATTACGTAGAAAAATAATTATACAAAATATGTGCATTACACGGGTCTGTTGTACATTAAACAACAAAAGAAAATAATTACACAAGAGGGTTTCATGTATTGCAAGAAGGTTTCTACAAACAAAGACAATGTAAATAACAATCAGATTTTTCCAAAAGACCAAGCCCGGTGCAACGCACGGGTTCGGCACGCCTCGTTGATTTAAAAGGTTGAGTAAAAAAATTAGAGGCAAAGCCAAGAAGACGTAACTTTCATATATAAATGTTACTTTCTCCGTCTCATAATTATTGTCCACCGAAAAAAACACTTTAATAAAAACATCATTATTACAATTTTCTCTCTTTCTTACTTTTTGTACATTAACTGTTTTACCATAACCAATTAATTTATAACTTTTTTAGTGTTTGTAATTATTACCTCAAATGAGGGTGATATGGTAGACTTACTCTAAATTTTCTATTTATTTTTGAAAATGAACAATTAATTTGAAAAAACAAAAAAGAAAACATGTACAATAATTTTGAAACGGAAGTAATATAATTTTGAATAATATATTCGAATGTGCACCATCATTGATGCCCTACTATGAATTAATGTAATAATCTATACTACATTATAAAGCATTTAGGACTATTCTATAATTAGGAAGTCTGAATTTTCAAACATTTCTACTTACTTGTTATGGAAATATTTTCTTTTAATATGTACTATTAAGATAAGGATGTGCAATCTTGACTATTCAACTCATTTTAAAAAAATCACATCTTAAAGTGACATGTGTCACTTCTTAATTAAAAAATCACATTTACTTTTAAATTGAAATATCTTTTTTTTTATTTATTTTTTTAAGATCTAATTTCACCATATTTTTTAAAATTTTGTGCTCTTTAATTCAACATCCATTTTTATGTATTTTAATTAATTTTTAGATTTTTTCATTTTTAATGGGTTTATATATTTTGATTCAAATTTTTTATAATTTTAACCTTAATTTGAATACAAACTTGACAGGTAAGAGTGTAACATTTGTTCGCCACACAAATAGTCACCGGGTACCCGCCGCCACTTTGCGCGGGTACCATGCTAGTATAAATAACCTTATAAGTGATCTGCAAATATATCTTTGGAGGTGAGTTATTTTGTGGACAAATTTTAGCTAATCTATACCATCCATTTCATTAGATTATAAAAACAACTTTTATGATTAAAAAAAACATGGAAGGACCAAAAGTGTAAATTTACTAAAACTTACCCTAACCACTCCCTCATTATTTGTAGAGTTGGCAAATCTTACCCAAATTGCAATTAATTGACTTGTTTGACATTTTGTATGTTTTTACGTTTTTTAAGTATTTTTACGTTTTTTTATGTTTTTGTATGAATGCATACGTTTTCGTCCCCTTTCGAACATTTTCGTACGCTTTCACGCGTTTTCGTCTATTTTCCCACTTTTTGCGCATTTTCGTCCGTTTTTAGACGTTCTCGCACGTTTTCTTATGTTCTCTCATGATTTCTTACATTTTCGCACGTTTTCATCTGTCTTCACACTATTTCTTCTATTTTCGCCCGCTTTCGCACGTTTTCTTTTGTTTTCACACGTTTTCTTTCGTTTTCACACGTTTTTGTCTGTTTTTGGACATTTTTTACGTTTTCGCAAGCTTTCGTTCGCATTCGCGCATTTTTGTCGGTTTAAATGCGTTTTCGTTAGCTTTCGCCCGTTTTCGCCCGCTTTTGCGCATTTTCGCCAGCTTTCGCTCGTATACGTCAGCTTTCGCTCGTTTTCGCCCGCTTTCGCGCGTTTTTGTTAATTTTTGCGAGTTTTCGTCAGATTTCGCGAGTTTTCGTCAGCTTTCGCGCGTTTTGGTCATCTTTCGTACGCTTTCCCGCATTCGCCGTTTTCGCACAATTTTGACCATTTTCGCACGCTTTCACCCGTTTTCGCACGCTTTCGTTTGTTTTCGCACGCTTTCGTCTGCTTTCGCACGTTTTTGTCTGTTTTCGCACGTTTTCTTACGATTTCGCACGTTTTCGGCTGTTTTTGGATTTTTCGTACGTATTCTTTCGTTTTCGCATGTTTTCTTTTGTTTTTGCACGTTTTTGTCCGTTTTCATACGTTTTCGTCCCTTTACAGTTTCAGACGTATCCATCCATTTTAATATGTTTCAGTCCGCTTTCTTACGTTTTTGTTTGTTTTTGTACGTTTTTGTCCGTTTTGGCACATTTTCGTCCGTTTTCGCACGTTTTTGCCCGTTTTTAGCCGTTTTCAAATGGTTTCTTCCGTTTCATACTGTAACATTTCTCATTTTCCTGTCATTGTACGACTCTATTAATGATCACCGTTTATTTTAGTCCGATACGTGTTTAATTTTTAATATTTACTTTTAAGCTAAACCGCGTAGACTAGAGATAATCAATTAATGTAAACGGTCATAAAATAAATTGAGGTTTACATCAACCAATTAAGAAATAATTATTAAGAAAATAATTGTGTACTTTGCGTACTTTATTTTTATTGGTCACGTAAAAGGGTTACGTTTCGCGATAAAATACATTTGGACTTACCTCGGAGATACCTAGACTTACCTCGACTTAAAACAATGCTTAATTAAACTACCGAGACACAAGACTAACACAAATTATTGTGCTAGTGGTTTATTAAGCCACGACTTGGCCATAAAACCTACACAAAAATCGTCCTAATGGATATCCATCTAGCCAAAATCCTTCTAATGATCTTGTATAGTACAAGTACTATCCTAAGACATTAATTAGTGGTACTACTTGTCCCTAATTACTTGCTAAGTGACCAAAGGTCCTTGTTCTTACCTCTTGGCCGCGGCTAGTATCCACAAAGCCACCAAGATCTCACAAATCTTCAAAGATCAAGCCAATATCTCCATTTCATGTCTCATAAATGCCATGTACTAGGTGGTTTATCTTAATACCATGTCCTAGCAACTAAATCCACCTCTTAACACTAACTAAAGGGGAATTCGGTTGGGACTTAGGACTAGGATTAGTAACTAAGTCTAATGTGTATAAATAGAACCCTCCTAGCTCATTTAATACACTTCTAATACCCATAACTCTCTCTAGCAACCAAGAAAAACACATTTACACTACCAATCATTCGGCATTCAATATAACCGAACCATCTTTACTTCTCAATCATCGTCGAGCATTTAAAAGAGGTCTAGGAAGCTTGGGTATCAATAACTTTGAAGTTATAGACACGTTTGGGTGTCAGGGTATTCATTTCACACGCCATTAATTGCTTAGGACCTATTGTAAGTTCTAGCTCGAACTTACGTTGATTCTTGTTTATTTACGTCATTATAAATACAAATTGCTTATAAATCAAGATAAAGAATCATGTGTACATAAAACATGCATGGTTCGACCTACGCATGGTTTAAACACGCTTATAAGTTATTCACTGTGAATGTGTGTGGTGCTAGAATAAATGAAACACGATTAAGAGGACAAGTAACGAACGAACAATGACTTAAATGAACCCATGAATGTAAATGAGAGGGTCATGAACCCGTTATAATGAAAACTGTTAGGATATAGTTCATTTCTGCTGATATAGTTCATTTCTGCTGATAGTAATCATTTCTACTGATAGTAATCATTTCTGCTGATAATAATCATTTCTGCTGATAGTAATATTGTTTCTGCTGATAACGCAGTTTTGTAATAGTTAGTTAGGATATGCATGAAATGATATATCCTAATAAAAACCCAAGAATTCTCACGTAAAACATTATATAAAACAGTTTTGTTTGAGCTCAATACAAGTTGAAAATAAACTAGTAAAGCCTAAAAACTCTAAAAGGTGTATCGGGCTAAGCCATTGGGCTTACAGGCCCAATAAGCTCGAAATAAGCCATAATAAGCTCCTCGAGCTTATTTTAAGCTTAACCGACCCACATGAGCTTATTAAAGACTTTTTGACTTATTAAAACTATAACGGATCGTTAAAATGCTAAACGGACCTTAACAGGCCCAATAAGGCCCGTTAAGCCAAAAATAAGCTCGATAAGCTTATTTTTCAGCCGAAACAACTTTTATAACTTAAAGGAGCTTAACAAAGAGAAATGACACTTGTTAAATTTTATTTAGAACTAATATGCAAATTTCACAAGTCAAAGGACTAAAAATGTAATTTCCGAAACATAAGGGGTTAGATTGTTATTTTCGAATTGCAAAAACCCCAGGGACTGTTCTTGCAACATTCTGAAACTTAAGAATTTAAGTGAAATTATAAGGACCTAAACTACCCCTTAATAAACTTAAGGGACTAATTATGTAACTATCGAAACTAAAGGGTTTAGAATATAAATGTTTATATTCATAAACCTAGGGATTAAAAGTATAACAACTAGAAACTTAAGGGTATATTTGTGAAACAAAAGTGAACAAATAAAACACTTAACGAAGCGGTCGAATATTAAGATATTCGGACAATGAACGGGTTTGATTAACGACGGAATAAATAAGTATATTTAATGACAACGATTTCACGTTTCTTGAAAACCATCGGAATTATAAATACAACGATCTTGTGCATCACCGCACAAGTGATCACAGTATATATAAATTTAAAAAGGAATTTAGTTTATACAACGAGTCGTTAGCTTAAATGTGTAAACTAAGACTTGACCGTACTTACTTAGGTACTTGACGGTGTGACCCACTGCTTACTTGGATATTTATTATCATTCAGAGAACTACCGACTAAGGTGAGTTCATAGCCCCATGTTTTACAATTATTTAAATGATTTACATCCTTGGGGTGAGGACATGCTTTGTTTTACAAATTAGACGCAAGTGTACATTTTATACCATGATTACGTGTTTGCCTAAGTTACCATAACCCATTATGTCCATGATCATGAACTGTTAATTACATAGATGTGATTGGGAATTACATTGTGTGGGCATGAATGTTATGGATAGATCTATTAGGGATTGACAATCCCCGTTCAGGTGACTAGCTATCACTGGGAACGAACGCATACGATGTCGAATCTGGGATGTTGCGGGGTTAGCACATCATTCACGGACACCGGTTGGCGAATTTATATTTGCATTCATATCTGTCGAGCTTCAATGTCATGAGCTTAGGAAACGTAATTACTTTTATGATGTTTGCATTCGTTGCTTAATCATACACTTGGAAACCTTGCGGTCCTACATTCGATTTACATAAACCTATGAATTTACCAACTTTATGTTGACGTTTTAAACATGTTTTTCAGGTCAATAAGGCACGAGGTGTGATGATACATTTGGAGTCAATAAATTGAAGAGTCAACACTTAAGATTTGGGGTCTTATTACATTTTGGGGACAATTGTTATAAACCGAAATCTTTATTTGTATTGCTGAACAATTTGAAGCCATGAGCTTATGTAACAAACGAGTATTTTGTTAATCCAATGTATCTTTTTCAAACGACACATTTTCTATCACTTATTCACACATTCTCATATCATATCTAAGATGTCCTAAGTTGTTTGCAAGGGTTGGTTAAGGGTTTACAAGTGTTGAAGCAAGAAATCAAGATTAGGGTTTCATATTGAATTAGGGTTTTCATAGCTTGCTAGCTTGGGTTTAAAGGCTAAACAAGGGTTTAGCACATATTTCTCATCATCATACATCATCATAAGGTTATCTAAAAGCCTTTAACTTTTCATTTCATGATTATATGCATATATGAGTTCTATATAGCTAAAATCACCATTTAGGACTTTTAAACATGTAAAAAGAGTTTTTACTTATGATAATCATTTTGTACACTTTTACATATGTTGTGATATTGATAATATCATGTTAAAATGGATCTATAAGTGTTATACCATGTTGGTTAAGTGTAAAAATGATCATGTACAAATTAGGGTTTTTAAAGGTTTCTTAATATGTTACAAGTAAAAGTAATGCAAATGACTTGTTAATCTTGTTTCATGGACTATATTCATGTTATATGGATGGTACTATAAGGTTATAAAAGGATGATAAGACTTGTACACTCATGGTTATTGTGTAAAAATGGTTATGTATAAAACTAGTGATTAAAGGTTACTTAAGAAAGTTATGGTTTATAAGTGTTATTATGGACTTATAAATTTGGACATTTGGACAATATATGGAACTATGGACACTAATATATGTATGACATATGATATAAAGACTTGTGGAGAAATTGTGGTATTTTAATTAGTTGAAAAGTACATAAAATAAACTATATAAATAAGTATACAAATGAATTGCAAAAGGGCTGTTTGGATTCGAATCCAAGACAGTGGGTTTTACATTTTATAAAGATGATACGTCTCATGACGATTCCAAAAAGGTAAGAAACTCGAAAAACGGATTAATAACGAAAAAGATACGCTAATTACGAGTTATACGTTAATTAAACGGGTTTATAAAATAACTTTTATAAAAACAAGTTATAAAACTTATACAAACAGAAGGTTTGGCATTTTTATTAAATCACACATATTTTTAGGATTCCAAAATGATAAGAAACGTAATTTTTCAATCAATAACGAAGAAGTTACAAATTACGCGAGTTTACGACAATAAATACTTTTATAAAACTATTTTTATAAAAGTTACTATTCATGACAGAAACTTTTATTTTTGTAAACCTCATAAATCAATAGAACTTTCAATTACGAGAACGTGCTCGAAAGAATCGCTAAAAACAAAACTATAACGAAGAAAATACGACGTTTACGGGTTTTACGATAACAAAAACCATATAAATAAACTTATGATCTGGTGTGAACAGTAAAAGTTACTGTTCACCAGTAGGTCCAAAATTTGAAAATGTCAAATTTTGATAACTCGACTTAATACGAAAACGTGAGCGCAAGAAACACCTCAAACGGACTCAAAACGCGAAAGTTACGCCAGTTTTACTACAACGGTAATTATAAACGTTTTAACTTGTTAAACACAAATTTTACCAAAACAATTAGATGGTGATTAGCTATATAGAATGATATATGGTAGTAGTTACCCAATGTAATTAGTACTTATACGACCTTAATTTAAATAGGTTGCATCTGACGATTTGCGTGACGCATTATCTGTGATAATCTTGTCATACTCTCACTCAAGGTGAGTTCATAGCCCCACGTTTTACATGATTTGTTTTACAAGTTTTTGGGGTGAGAAACATGCAATGTTTTATAATTGGACACAAGTGGTTAAGTTTTATATTATGATTACGTGTTGCCTAAGTAGCGATAACCCTAGTTGAGCCCATTATCATGAACTGTCAGTTACTGGATTGTGAGCGCGAATGTTATGAATAGATCTATTGGGATTGACATCCCCGTTCGGGTGATTAGCTATCACTGGGCAAACGAACGTATACCATGTCGAACATAGGATGTTGCGGGTTAGAACATCATCACGGGCAATGTAGGCCATTTATATGGTATTCATTTATGTCGAGCTTCAGTGTCATGAGCTTAGGGCAACGTAATTACATTTATATGATGTCTGCATCTGTTGCATTATCATACACTTGGGAAATCTTGTGGTCCTACAATATACTGAGAAACTCATGTGTTGAGAACCAGTATCTTTGTAATAATAACAAAGAACAAGTTAAAGCTTCGGGCTATTTGTATCAAATATTGTTTAATCCAATGTATCAGTTTTAAAACGACTTTTTGGTCGTTCTATATATATCTTGTGTTATTAATCTAAGAAGTAACATGCCCCGGACCCTTATTCCGTTGCGACCCAATTTGGGGATGTTACACATGATTCTAAATTTTTAGATATATACTAAGCTTTCAATTGAAAATATAGAATCATAATCTGCAGGGGAGTAATTTGAAAATTTTTCATTCATATACATCATTTCGGAAATAAAAAAAAACAATGATCTCTCAAATAAACTGAATTTGAAAATTGCTATATTTTCAAGGGGGAGTTTTTACTTTAAACTCACACATCTTCATTTTTGGACTACGAGCTTAGTATGATTTCATTCTAAGGGGGAGTTTTTGATAATGGTGAACAAATTTTGAAATAACTTCATTACTCAAGGGGGAGTTTTTGAAAAATCAAAATCAAAATTCGGAATGTAAAACTAAAGGGACTGAAAGTGTAATTTCTGAATCTTTTTCGGTGGCTATAAAAGGAAGAAATGTTTTTCATTTTCACTTTTCTTTTACCGAGTCAATTTATCGAGTTTGAGTGGAAAATCAACGAAAGTCTTTCGAGTTCATTACAACAATTGCAACTACTTTTCTTACTCAAACGTAACTGGATATGAGTTGTGGTTCATATAATACATGTGTTTGCATTATCGAGTTTAAACTCGATAATATTTACGATTACCGAGTTTGTGTTTTATCGAGTTTATGTAACAAGATTGAAATCAAGGACGATAATAAAAAATGTTTATGTAGAAATAAGTGATAAATAGCTTAGGAATGGTTAACTAGTCGCTGAAAATGAATTTCGGAAGTGTATGGTGTTGATCGAGTTTGATCATTATCGAGTTTGATTGTTTGTCTAACTGTTTGGAGACTGAAAAATAATAGTAGAACATAAAACGAACCGAGTTTGGTTTCTACATAAGTTAAAATGAATTATTGTTTATCTAAATTGTGAAACTCAGTAATAGTCAAAATTAGAATGGTCAAAAAGTCAAACTCGGTAGTGTCAAGAAGACAAAATTCAGTAAAAATGCGATTGTGAAAAAATGAAGTTGTACTGAGAAAGAAATAATTTTCATGATAAATGCTTATGATGATTAATGCTTGAATGTCTGTGGAACAAAAAGATCAGTTTCTCATGTGCGGTGAAAACATCAAATAATTTTTTGAGAAAGAAATCAAGTTTCTATGAATTCTAAGCTGTGGGTCATATATATCTATTCGTAATTGTTTAAGTGGACTATTCATCAGTTCGCGTAATAGTGTTTACGCTTTGCGAATAAATTAAGTTTTTAAGCATTCCGGGAACCACAAAAATAAATCTATGCTTCAACAAATACTTATTTTTATTTTCAATGACCAAAGTTGATAAAACTTTACCACATTTATATATGGGACGCCCCATATATATGAAATAAGCAAGACATATACAATGGCAAGTATACATTTTATAACACTACACTTTATTAATTACTTACACTTTCAAAATGCAAGTAACATAATCTTTTTACCAAGATATTTGGCAAATAAATATCAAACCAACACATTCCTCATTACAAGGAACTAATCCCTACTATTACATGACAAAGAAACATAAGCTTTAATGATCTAGCAAAGTACATATGATAGTTAGTAAAGACCTAAGAAATTGCATAGTGATCTTGACCATCTAATCCCCCATTTTCCTCCCCATTGCCCCCCCCCCTATGACCATAACAAAGATCAATCTTGGATTTTTCTTGCTATTTTTTTTTAACCAAAAAAAATAAACAAACCAAGCCACGAATTTGATCTTGTTGAACCACAAATCAAACACGAATTCCCCCTAGGCTCTGGTACCACTTGTTACCCATAAAGATTCACATAACAAGAGACATGATCCGGAGGTCGGGTAGGATAAAATAAAATGTTTAGCCATATTAGATTAGAATGAGAGAAAAGGAAAGAGTGTGTATTCTTGAGAGAGAAAGTAAGAAACACACACACTTATTACAAGTAAAAATGATTATCCTCACCCCTCCATGGAAGTATGGAGGGGATATATATAGCCCTGGATACGATCTACTTACTACACTTGACATTTCTAGTCCCTGCGTGTCTGGCTAATATAAACTAATGTAATTCCGTATTAGCCGACATATTTTAAGGCTAACATAAACGGTCATACATACTTTACAAAACTGTGGTTCAACATTTATACTTCCAAAAACCTATGAACTCACCAACTTTATGTTGATACTTTTTAAGCATGTTTTTCTCAGGTAAATTAGATGCTTGGTTTATGTGATGCGCATTGGAGTCTAAATAATTCAAGAGTTCTTTTCAAATGACACAGTTAGAGGTCGTTCTCTCATGACCTAAGCAATGGTACTATGAAGTAACGCTCCCAGAAACATATTTCGCCACGACCCATTTTTGGGGGTGTTACAGATTGGTAATTAGAGCCAAGGTTATAGAGAACTAGGTTGCATTTTACCTAGACTATAACCGTTTTACAAACATTGCATCATACAAAAAGGGTTTTAACGGGACATACACACACTGTTTGTTGCATTAGTTGGTCATACTAGATGCTTACATGATTCATATACGTATTTTTATTATAGTACGTATATTACTATGAGGGTTTTACATATATTTATACATAGATGTGTGCACATTCTTTCATGCATAATCTACAATTATTTATATAAGGGTTATCTATATAAATACTGGAACATTTCTTTTGGCAAGGTAGTACTATAAGCTCGTAGGTCCTAAACATTATCAAACATTACTTTACCCTACACGATACCATCATTCATTTATGCCATGAGGCATTTCATTTAGCCAAATTTTACTTTAATTCCCTAAATTAATTGTGCAACCCACTCTCTCAAATATCATGAAATCATAACGCTATTTTGATGAAAACGAGCAATGAATCATTAGTCCTCAATTATACATGGCCTGATCAACTATGTATAATTCAGGAAGGACGTCTGATGAATAATACCATTTGATTCACATAAAGCATTAAATTGTTGATTAACAAATTCAGTTCCATTGTTACTCCTAAAGACCTCAATGTTCTTTTTAAACTGAGTTTTAAGAAAGTTATAAAAAACCATTATGTTTTCAAACACTTCTGTTTTGGATTTTAGTAAATAGACACAAACAACCCTTGAATAATCATCAACAATAGTTAAAAATATCCGAATCCATCCCTACTAGTGACTTTATAGGGTCCTAATAAATCAAGATGAACAAGATCTCCTAATTCAGTTGACACGTGATCACTAAGGGGTCGTTTGGTTCGCATTATGTTTTGAAAGGAATTGTAATATGACAAATTAATTGTAATTTGAATGAATTGTAATTGAAAGAGTTGTAATATGTTGGAATTGTAATATGTTGGAATTGTAATTTATGGAATATGTCATTGTGTTTGGTTGGTACTCATCGTAATGTAATTCAGAAAAATTTAATAAATCTTAAATAATAAAAAAATCAATAATAATAATAATAAAATAAAAAATGTTAATATTAATAAATAATAATAATAATAATTGTTATTATAACAATATAATATAATAATAATAATAAAATAATGATAAATATTAAAATAATAATAATAATAAAATATTTTAATAATAATATTAAATAAAATATTTAATAATAATAATAAGTATTTTAATAACAATAATAATAATAAGAATAATAATAATAATAATAAATATTTTTATAATAATAATAATAATTAAATTAAAAATAATAATAATAAAATAAATAATAATATTAATAATATAATAATAATAAAATATTATAACAATAATAATAAATAAACTATTTAATAATAATAATAAAACATTCAATAATAAAATATTTAATAATAATAATAATAAATATTTTAATAATAATAATAATTTTAGATTTTTTTAAGTAAAAATTTTGAATTACGACGTAATTCAAAACTTTTCATCCAACTTCCTATGTAATCTGAATCCCCTCACTTGATGTAATTAGACTGATTGAATTACAATTACAACGGAAACCAAACAACCTACGTAATGTAATGTCAATTACAATTCTTTCTAATTTGCAAACCAAACATGCTAAGTAATGTAATCCGAATTATAATTACATCTAATTACGCCCAATTACAACGAACCAAACGCACCCTAAGAGTAAAAGGTTCTCTAGTTTGTTTAGCCATTTGACAAGTATTACGCATTAAATCAGACTCTTTGTTGTCAAAATTCAAAGTAGATTTCAAAACATCCAGAACTTGGTTAGCAGGATGACCAAGCCTGCAATGCCATGTTTGTTTACATAAAAAACATACATTGTTATTTTTAAAATTTTCACAACCTATACCTTAATTTCCATCAAAGTAATATAACAAGGGTTCTAAAAGGCATGCCATGGCGCCGCTAAGGCCTCATAAAGGCGCGAGACGTGACATTCACGCTACGCAATAGACCAATGCGTAGGCTTAAGGCGTGACGTGAGATTAGAAGTAAAAAAACATGATAAAGCGTGATAAGACATGATGTCTGGAGGCTTTAATCGTTTTTTATATAGAAATAAAAAATATTACATACACAATTAGTTTCTTTACTTTATTCCTTATGTATGACACTTTTTGTAAACTCGATATATTTAAAATATGATATAAATATATAAATTTATAAGTATTTTTATATTTTGTGCCGCTTTAAGTCACGCCTTAAAAAAACCATGACTCGCCATGACTCCTAAGGCATGAGGCTTGACCATGCCGCCACGCCACGCCTCACGCTATTTATAACCTTGAGTATAACCCACCAATTTGTTTACCAGTCTCCAGAATTTTTTCTCCCCTTAAATCCTAGTTTAACACATAGCAATGCATCTCATCAAATGCAATAATCAACTTACTATCTCTAGCAACTTTATGCACACTCATCAGGCTAACACAGTATTTGGGAACAACTAAAACATCATATAAGGTCAAATAAATAGTTAATGGCATATTTCCAATTTTAGTAATAAAGGCATCAGTCCCATTACGATGAGTGATGACTCTGCGCGAACTCACCCCTTATTTATATGAAAATAAACGCAAACATATATAAACACACAACAAGGGACGAAATCACGCTAGAGCAAGAAAACCGGAAGCAGTATAGAGTGTTCCCGGGTCGTTATGTCCCAACGAGGCTGAAATGGAAGATCGATACAGTCGAAGATTTGAGTTTGAAAGCGAGAAATGATTTGAGAGTATGGAAAGCTAACTTAAACAATAACAAGCAAAAACGATTAAGTAAAACCAAAAAAATTAAGCTAAAGCACGAATCAGCAGAAACAAACTAACTATCAGCAGAAACGAACTACTATCAGCAGAAATGAACCATCAGCAGAAACGGCAATACTACCAGCAGAAATGACTAACTATCAGCAGAAACGACATTCTTAATATGCTATCAGCAGGAATAACTACCAGCAGGAATGACTAACTATCAGCAGGAATGGTTTTATCAGCAGAAACGAATTAGAACAGCTTTTTAAAACTAAAAAGCTGGAGATTAAACTTATTTTAACAATAAAGTGGCTTAACAAAGTTGACCAAGTAACCCATTTGGATTTTTTAGCTCTTTTGACCCACTTGGGGTCCTAAACCAAACACCCCCTTGAAAGTAGCTTAAAGGCTGTTTAAGCTTATTAAGGGTATATTAAACCATGAGTTTCAAAGACAGCAAGCTAAGCATGCATAAAAGACATAAATAAGCACAAATTAACAATAAACAAGCACTGGAATAAGCTAGAGTAAAAAGTGACAGTAGCTAGGCTAATTAAGACAGAAAATAAGAGACACTTGCACAATGGGATTTGAAACTACAACTCTTGTATTTCAAGCACTAATAAGCAACAACAAGCATAAATAAGCATACCCAAAAAGAAAATAAGCAATAATAAGCTGAAAATAAGCAAATACACTAAATAAGCTAAAATTAGAAAATGAAGACTTACCAATCCCTTTGCTCTAAACAAGGGCAAATAAGCTAGTAAAAGCTTAATCTACAAGCTCCAGCTTATCAGAAATAAGCTGGTATAGTTCATAAGCCCATCCAGAACTGGCTTATCATCCAATAAGTAAGCTGTGGTATATTTGAGAGTGATATTTGTTATTTTCTCTTTACTACTTAACTTTTTAGTTTAACTTAATGAAAACAGCTTGTAACTAAGCTGTGGTGAGAGCTTTTTGAACATAAAAACAATAAAAGTAAGAGACTTTAACACTTGAATTGTAGATTAATCTTAAAAACTCAACTTGCATTAAAACTTGGAAAATGTTACAAAGCTGAAAGCAAAAGCTTTAAATAATTAAAAACAAGCTAAGTTATATTAAAAATTAAAGAAAAACTAGTTTCAACTAAGATAACTAAAAAACTAGATGCCTCAAAGGCTTACAAAAAGCTCTATTTATAGCCGAAGTCTTCATCTTGCAGCTTGTGCTACTTTGGAGAGATAAAACCAAGTGTGCTAGTTGTGTGAGGAGAATCTAAAGCAAATCCCAGCCTTTGATTTCTTTTGAGCTTCTTTGGAGACAATCTCAGCCATCGAAAATGTTTTGGGAATGGAGAGGGATTGCCAACATGGCTTTTATACAACTTGGGATGGGTTAGTAGGGTGGATGAAATGATTTTGGCTATGGAGAGAAGTGGTTTTGCAGAGAAGTATGGGAGCAAAACAGGGGCTGGCGGCTGGTATCGGCGGGAAATTTGGAAAAAGGGATATACAAGTTGGGTTGTGACAGAGAAAGGTTGAAGATGATTAAGGGAATGTTTGGCTTGTGTACAAGAACAGCCCCTCCACATCTTTCCTCTTTTCATTCTCTTTTTCCCTTTTCTTTTTTTTTTATAAATGGAGTTTCCAAATTGGCATTTTCAGCCCCCATGTTCGTTTCCTTAATAATATAACTTAGGGGTTTGGCATTTTTGACCCCTCAAATTATATTTTTCTTTGCTTTTTCTTCTCGGAGTTGACTTGACTTGATTGGGCTTCGTCTTCACACACTTTTCCACCCCGTGTTCGGTTTTGTTGCTTTTTTTTGATTGGTTTTTTCGTCTTTTTGTGAGATCCACTTCCTGCACAATATAAATGCAAAACAAACATATATTTGGCAGTTTTTGTCTGTTTTTGGTCATTTAAGCTCATTTTTGAAGGTAAAAGATATGTGTAATTAAGCACATATCAATAACCCATTTGCATAATTCATTTCATGCATTGAGTTTTAGAATATAAACTCAAAATTGTCATAATTTAGGTGTTGACTGAGTCACTAATTGACGTGCATTGATCCGTTATCAGTAGGCGATTAACTGACAAGGTGAGTTTCATAGCCCCTACTCTACTATTTTAAATCATCTTTTGGTGGTGAGAACATTGCTTATTTTAAATGTGTGAATACAAGTACAATTACTCATTACTGATTGGTCTAAGTCCCTATTTAACCTAAGTTGTTATCTGCCCGATTTATCATGAACCGTTAATTACTTGTAAATGTTATGGATAGATCTATCAGGATTGACGTCCTTGTTTGTCTTGGACTGACATTAGTCAAGCAAACACAGTTTCATTTGAGTCAGATTACGGTTGTCCCGGGTTAGACACCTGCAAGGGCATTCATTCATTGTTGGTATATGTTAACGCTTCGGTGTCATGAGCTTAGACAATAGTAATGCAATTTATATGACTTTGTATCTGTTATATTGTCATATGTGGATGAAATCTTGTGATTCATAAACACTACATTTTCTACTTCAACAAACCTATGAACTTACCAACTTTATGTTGACACTTTAGCAATGTTTTCTCAGGTATTAAGAATGAAGATGCTATATGAAGTCTCATGCATTGCAGTCATTTCCTGTTATCTGAAGATCATTTGTACTATTTAAAAACGATGTCGTATTGTCTATTTTATGCTTTCGCAGAATGTTTAAAACACTTTATTATTATTTTCTAATGCAAGTGATCAATTCTCTTAAAACGTCTCATATAGAGGTCGTTCTGTATTGCTTAGAAGCATGATAATCATGAAGTCACACGCCCTCGGTTGCTATTATACTCTAATATTTTAGGGGTGTGACAGATTGGTATCAGAGCTCTGAGTTGTAAAGAACTAGGTTGCATTAGGTAGCACTAGACTATAACTACTTATCTGCTTAACATGATTATTATGCATCTGTTGTCTGTCATTGCTGGTGACTCAATATGGGGTACATAAGAAGCAACAATCAAAAGAGTACATATATATTAAAATGGGATATTGATGCTTTTTCTAAAAACATCGATTTGAGACTTAGTTGAAACACGCACGTCCCTATGATAAGGTGGTTTAGAAGCTTATGGGGGAGAAAAAGAACACAAGTTATTATATGTTTTGAGACGGATCTTGCTTAACACATTAATTATATATTTTACTCTATCATTCTTGTTCTTCACTTTTTAAAATTCAAAGCAATAGAATTCGTGAAAGCTCGGCCTGAAGGAACTAGCTAGGGCTCAATACGCCCGATCGAGTCAAAAATTATTCTCATTCTACCCAAAAGAAAAGTCAAAACTGTGACAAAACACTTATTTTATTTTTGAAAAATTTTAAATTTTTTCATTTTTTTTGGTATTTTTGCAAAAATTTTGGTGAAAATACGGGATTACGTGGTAACAATGCTGCAGGCAACAATCAAATCGAAGATACCCCCCCAAACTAGTACTAAACATCGTCCTCGATGTTTTGAAGGTTTCCGGTACTTGCTTAAATCTAAGGCGTTTATGAAGTGTGCCGAAGTATGCCAAATGATAAAACGTTAGTCGATTAGATTAGGATATCGGGATTCCCAAAATGAAGCTGAGGATGTGAAGCTCTGAAGGCAAAACTGCAAGCACGAGAGTCTTCATAATCCGGGAAATCCTAAACAATTAACAACACAAACAAGAAACACGGGTAATGGAGAAGGCGAGCCTTCTCACAACAAGAAAACACTTATTTATATATACACAATATGATGATAAGCATGGGGTGCCTCCCACGAAGCGCTTGTTTAGGGTCGCTATGCTTGACCCGTCACCTAAATTTATTGGATATTGGGGAATGTCTGGAGATCCGGGACTACCAATTGTGGTACGTCCCCTCCAAAGTAGTGCTTAATACGATGACCATTCACTTTGAAATTTGGCCCGGAGTTTTGGGATAACTCGACGGTGCCGTACGGGAAAACTTGTGTGATAGTGAATGGTCCTGACCAGCGGGTTTTAAGCTTTCCTGAGAAAATCTTTAATCTAGAGTTAAAGAGGAGGACTCGATCACCCACGTTGAAAACGCGGTTTTTGATCTTCGAGTCGTGAATCCTCTTTGTCTTTTCTTTATAGATCAAAGAGTTCTCATAAGCTTCATCACGGAGCTCATTAAGTTCATTCAGCTGAACTTTCCTATGGTCACCAGCGGTTTTCAGGTCAAAGTTTGTATGTTTTAAGGCCCAGTAGGCCTTGTGTTCTAACTCAATTGGCAGATGGCAGGCTTTTCCGTAAACCAGCTTATATGGAGTACACCCAATGGGTGTTTTGTAAGCGGTGCGGAAAGCCCATAAAGCATCATCGAGCTTATCTGACCAAGAGGTACGGTTCTCTCCTATTGATTTCTCAAGAATTCTCTTCAAGCCCCGATTGGAAACCTCGACTTGTCCATTTGTTTGTGGATGGTATGCAATGGAGAGTCAATGGGTAACTCCATATTTAAGCATCACCTTGGCAAATTGATCATTACAAAAATGAGTGCCTCGGTCACTGATAATTGCTCGGGGAGTTCCGAATCGGGCAAAAAGAGCTTTCAAAAAATCTTACTACACCCTAGCATCATTGGTGGGGAGCGCTTTCGCTTCAACCCATTTTGAAAGGTAATCAACTGCTACTAGGATGTATTTGTTGCCTTTGGATGATGGGAATGGCCCCATAAAGTCAATGCTCCAGACGTCAAAGATTTCATAAACTTAGATGGAATTTTGTGGCATCTCATCCCGCTGTGAAATTTTTCCTTGACGCTGGCATGAGTTGCAGTTTTTAACCAACTCATGGGCATCTTTATAGATAGTGGGCCAAAAGAATCCGGAATCGAAGACTTTTCTTGCTGTATAGTTAGCACCGTGATGTCCACCGGTGGGACCATCGGATAAAGCCATGAGGATGTCATGG